>JAADVZ010000098.1:0-58926 GCA_023335925.1 Pythium phragmitis | reverse complement strand
TCACCCGTTCTTGATTAACCCGGGGGGTCCTCGATTAAACCAGCACTGGTGGTCCAGTCCGTTTTGCAATCAGAATTACCCAATACTTTATATACCTCTCATATGTGATTATTTGTCTCTTCTACTGTTTCATAAAATAATAAACTATATTACAATCTGCAAATCATTGAACTGCGTATATTGATAAGTTTGATTTGATCCTAACAAGAGAACGTGTTGTACCAAATGAGACACAACAGCAAGCATGAGTGTGGAGAAAACGGTCTTAGCAGAGCCTCTGGATTTAGGGGCGGAACTGGCGCTCGACATAGAATCAGATACTACTACAGAAATCATCAGAAGATGCATCTGAGTCCGTGAGGCTCGTGGTGAAGAGTTGCGATGAGGTAGCTGAAGATGGCTTGAGCTGCTCGCTTGCCACGGCCGTCGCGGCTCGCAGCGCGCGATCCTCAAGGATCTCTTCGATCTGCAATCGAGAGCTCACAACACGCTGCGCGTCATCCACACACGTCACACAGACACGTAGCTGCTGCGTAACCACGCGGTGCGCGTCGATGTCGGCGAGGCATACAGTCTTCTTCTTGAGGCAGTGCGGACACACGCCGCGGTGGCAGATTTTGCATTGGCGCGCGGACGATCCCAGTAGCAGCGATGACACTAGCGGTGCAAGGCACACGCCGCACTCGCCGTCGTCACGCGAGAGTCGTTTGCTCGCGGACAAGTCCCACCGCGTCATCAGCCGCACTAGCTTTTTCGTTTCGGCGCGCTCGCCGAGCCGACACAGCGCCAGCGCGCGGTCGCAGATCGCCCGGAGCCCCATGGATTTCCACGTGCCAGTGCCGAAATCGTGGAACGACTTGACGAAGCACTGCACCATGCCGGGCCCCGACTCCCTGTAGATTGCCCACGTCGCGATCTTGGCGCGCAAGACCCCGAACGGCTGGAGATCCGGGACCCCTTTGAACTGCACCGAGTGGCGCAGCACGTAGCCGAGGCGCTCGCCGTTCTCAAGCGTCACCATGCCCGTGGCTTCAATGATGGAGCAGTCGCGCAGACTGAACATGCCCGAGCCGAGCGAGAAGGAGAACCACTTGGCCGTGAACGACTTGAACGGATCCTGCTCTGTCGGCATGGTCATGGTCGCCATGATCTTGGCTTCGCATAGCCGCTCGTCGAGGCTGCGTGAACTCGCGAGCATCTCCGTGGCCGTAGAGGCCGACGCCCCCAGCAGCATGTCGTCAACCGTCCCCGAGACGTTGCCGAGCGCGAGCACTTCGGGCAGCAGCGGCTGGCCGGAACTATCGACAGCATTCTTGGTGATGGACTGGCGTTCGCGGAAGATCTGCACCGTGTCGACGCGCCGGACTTCTTTCCACTTGGTCCAGTTGGCCGCTCCCGTGCGGTAGTGCACGTACTCATCCACGGCGGCGCGGACAAGCGCCTTGGCTTCCTTCGCGAGCTGCTGAACGTCCGAGGACGTGAGCTCGAGCGTTGGGACGAAGGGCGCAAGGCGACTGTTCTCCGATTTATTGGCGTTGGCGGCCATGGCGAATTGGATTTTGGTGGACGAGTTTTGATGGGCGATTTTTTGTTTCGTTATTTTTTTTTTCTTTGGTAGGCAGAGGCGCTGGTGGGATGGCGATCGGAGAAGAAACCATTTCCAATTTCCAACGCCAAAGCAACGAGGGTGTCTGACCCAATTCCAACGCCAAAGGAACGAGGGTGTCTGACTGGGAAACTCCTTCTAGCATCATCATTGCGGGCCAATCTCCCAACGTTGCCTTAAGAAAGACATGGTATGATCTTCGTACCGTAGGTGCGCGTCCAGCACTGAGGAGTCGCCTATTGGAAATTTTCACCCCGTCCCGCACTTCGCCCCGCTCGACTGCGGGACCATGATAAAGGGGACGAAGAATAGGGGCTGGCGTCATCCGAGGGAAGACGGGAGTCTCGGTAGGTATGGCAAAGACATGTTGGTCATGGCGTCGGCAGTCGCACCAACTTCGTGACCAAGCCGGCGAAAATCCACCGTGGGCGTACCAGCTGCGGTAAAGAAGCCGAGGAGAGAGACTGGCGTTGCAGACGCCCAGCGGAGGCCCCCACTGACCGAGATGTCAGTGTGGACTACACAAGGATGGGTGGAGCGCCGCGTGAGGTATTTGACCATGACGTGTGCCATGCCGATACTCAGTAAAGTCCGGATCCTCGAACGCCGTGATGGTCTCGTACGGCGCGATGGTCACGCACAAAGCAAACTCACCGATGCTCTGCATGGCGATTTGGATGACGGCGGGGACTCTCTTGCACAGGTACTACTAGTAAAGGAGACCGTGGAGTCAGCGAGGATAGCTGCCAAGAGAATCAGAGCTTGATTTGTCGTCGCTGCTGACAAGCTCTCCCAGCCAACGCCTCCACCAGTCTCCATTTACAATGCCTACTGCGCTTCATAGACGGAGCGAGGACAAGGCGAACGCGTACGCATGTGTAGGGGGCAACAGCCCAGTCCTCTTCCCACCAGGAGAAAGACTTCTTCTATTTCATAACTATCGTTCGCGCCTACTTCTTCTTCTCTATCCTTCTTGCCAACGTCTTCCATTGTCGAGTTCGCCCATCAGATTATCCACCCAATCCACCCAAGAGAGTTGCTTGTTGTTGTTGTTGTTGTGGTTGTTGGGAGAGTTGGGTTGGCTGTGCTGGTGGCTGGGGTGATAGTTCACAAGCGAAATGGACTGGAAGAACGAGGGGCTTCGAGTCGAGTTGAAAGCACACACGTCGAGAGAAACTTCACAGAGAAATCTTCTTGCACTGGAGGGAGAGACACGGCGTCACTTCCTGCTGTCCACCGAGCGGCGGCGCGGCGCTGTTGCCCGATTCACCACGGAGAATCCTGCCCCTTTCACTTGGACCTTGGACGCGTCGCCAAGACCCACAGGAGGCGAGACCCGCGGGGTCGGCGGGGCGACCCATCGCAAGTCCACGACGATGAAGACCAGCGGCGGCTGGCCTCAACCGAGTGGGCCGTCGGCATCTCCAGCCGCCGCCGCCTTCACCAGCGTCTCCTCTTGTTGGTTGCGCGCGCTTGAAGCTTGGTGGATTGAGGAATGATCGACCACACGCTTGGAGCCTCTTTGCCTTTGAGCACCACTTCACTGACTGCGAGGCTGATTCACGGGGACGCTGTCGATTGGTGCGTTCGTTTAACTCGGAGCCAATGATCTCCTCGATCAGCGCGAGCGGATCCAAATCAGACGAAGCCACCATTTGCTGTATTGATGGGGAAAAATGGTGGCTACGGGCTGGGTAGTACACATCATATGAGATGTCGAATGCAAATGGAGAGAGTTTCTGTTTTTATAGGGCTTTCATCTCTCTCTCTGTTGAGATCAGTCGACCCACCTGCGCGGTGGATGTTGCTGATCGGAGCAGTCGTTTGCTCGAGACATGAAGAGCGAAAGGCCGCGGGAGATCGCATGCTGCGTCCCGTGGACCTTCCGCAATATGAAATATGAAAGAGGTGGCCTGAGGGTGCGCACATATTGCGCTTTACAAGCGCGCGTGCTGCTGCTGGTCGACGTGCTTGCGGCAGAACCCGTGAGCGTTGAGATCCCAGTTGATACGGCACTGCTTGCCAGTCGTCTTGGCAATGCCACGGCACTGCACTGTCTTGCCCGATGGCGTGGCAGCCGGACGGATCAGCGGCGCCTCACGACGCACGATCGGCACGGCGATCTCACCGCCCGCTGGTGGCGCGGTATGCTGGTGCTTGTGGTGCTGCTTGTGGTGCTTGCAGAACTGCTGGTCGTTCAGCTCCCAATCGATCTTGCAGCGCTGTCCCGTTGACTTGGCGATGCCACGGCACGTTGGCTTGGTCTTTACTTCCTCGCCCGTGGCAGCCGTCTTGCTCTTGACCTTGACGATCTCCTCCCCTCCCTCTGGCGTGGCCACCGCCTTGTCCGCCTTCGAGTCTTTGGGAAACTTGGGACACGCAGCCTGGCGCACGTGGTACTGGCAAAACTGATTGCCATCCAGATCCCACTTGATGCGGCAGCGCTGGCCCGTCGACTTGGCGAGTCCACGGCATTGGAGCGCGTCCGGCACGTGGAACTTGCAGAAGCCGTCGCCGTTGAGATGCTTTGAGTTGCGGCACGGCTTACCCGTGTTGACGCAGAGCCCCTGGCAGTGCGGACGCGACAGACGAGCAGCCACGAGAGAGACCATGGGCGGAGGAAGGAAGAGGAGGAGGAAGGAAGTGGAGGAGGCGGGGAGAATTGAAGAGTGAGGGAGCTGTTGAGAAAGAGGCGAATGGGGACAGGGGAGAATCTCCCCTCAGAACTCGTAATTCTCAGGGAGGGAGAATTACGTGTTCTGGCTGTTTGGAGTGGTGAGTGAAGGTCTAGAGTTCGATTCCACATATCGGTTTATAGAGGCTGCAGGGGCCAATGACTCACTATAAGTTTTGACAGAATTCAAGTATCGGAAGTCAACTTGAACCCAATAGTTCAGCCATGATCTATGACTGAGTTGAATAGGTTTATTATCGTCCACATACTACACCAAGGGAGCTCTGTAAACGCCTTGCCCAGTACTTCCACTAAATCGATCATGAATAGGGATGGATCATCATGTCGTTTGTGGAGAGGAAGGTAAACCAAATAGAGCATGGACGTACTGCTTATGAGCCAGCCTCCAATGTCTTCAAGTGACAGCAATGTTTTAACTGTGTGCGCATGCTTCGATATGCTTTTCGGCCGCGTCAAACCGAGGGGACGCTGTCCCCAGAACTGTTGCTTGCGCCGGAACTCGAGTCTGAGTACGATGGCGTGGTCGGCTCGCTCGTGGTCATCGAAGACGCACTTCTTTGCTCAGCTTCTTTCTCCTCATGTTCAGTTGTTGATACTGGTGCAGCTGCTGCTTCCTGCGCAAATCTTCGCATCGTTTCGACAGCGTCGTTCAGACGCAGTCTCTCCTCTGGGTCGAACTGAGCCATGCGCTCGACCAGTTCCCACTGCGCGTCACTGAAGCCAAGCGGGCGTTCCACGACGTAACCGTCCTTAACAAACTGTTTCACATCCGAGTCCGTAAACGAGCGGTGGTCGGCTTTCTCATTCGCGCGACGGAACGGGGCCTTGCCTGTCACGGCCTCCACGATGCACATAGCCAGGCCGTACACATCTGACGCTTCCGACGCCGCCTCGCCGCGTATTACCTCGGGTGCTTTCCACCTCGGGGCACCACACGCATGGGTCTTATCTGCGCGCTCGTTCGAAGCCACAGAGCTCAGACCAAAATCGGTGAGTTTGGTGGCGCCATCGCCGCCAACCAAGATGTTGTTGCACTTGAGATCGCGGTGGAGGATTTGCTTGAAATGGAGAAACTGAAGCGCCAGTGCGGCTTCATAGAGATGCCGCCACACCACACGGCGTCGGCACACGTCGGAACTCTTCAGGTACGCGTCGAGCGGCCCATGTTCAGCCACTTCGCAAACAAAAAATCGATTGTTGGCGAGATGACACGCCCCAAAGAGCTGTACAACGTGCGGGTGGTAGAGCTGGAACCAGATCTCGACCTCGCGCTCGAACGCTGCTGCGTCGTTTGCAAAAACCTTCTTGACAACCACACGCGAGTGCATCCACTGGCCAAGGTGGACTGAACCGAAGCTACCACGAGCGAACTTGCTCTTCTCGTCAAAGTCGATCTCGTAATGTGGTAGGAACCAATCGGCGACGCGAAGGCTCGGTATTTGCTTGAGATGCCGACATGCGGCATAGAAGCGCTGGGGCTCTGCTGACGGATAGCTCAAGCGGTGGCGCGTCAGTTCAAAGAAGAGACACGTGAGCTCGTCCACGCGATCGGGAGACGCTTCCAGCGAAAGCGATGCTTCAATCCGGTCTAACCGAGCCGCACAGATCTCGAGCCAAACTGGACGCCATTCATGGATGGGGGCAGCATCGAAAGGGATGCTCAGCTCCCGCCTGAGTCGGTCAATGCTATTGTGGATCGAGAAAATGGCGTCGCCTTGCTGTCGTTCAGCGAATTGGCGCGTGTCAATATCGACGACGCTTGTCATGTGCGTCTTCAGGAAAGTCACGAGTTGCTTCAGACACATACGAAAGCGTTCCTCGGCGGCCACTGGTACGTTTTCTGTTGACATGGAGATTGACGGCCGTACGTCATCGAGCCGCTGGAAGGCCCGAAGAGCCAGTGCCACTGCACCTGAATGGCTACCGATGTCTCCGTTCACCAGCGACTTCGCCTCTGCCATCAGGGCGCTTGTGTCTCCTTGGCCTTGGGCCGTGGTCGCGTGCGGTGTACTCGCTTCTGCTCTTGTGAATTCTTCGAGCTCCTCCACTACGTCGGTGATGCTGGGGCGATGGGAATCGAGGGGCGCGGCCATGCGCAAGACTAAATCCCACTCACGGTCCCTGAACTTGGGACTTCTTGTTGGATACATCCCGCGCATAATCCACGTTTTGAGACTCTGTTTACGGAAACTCGGATCGTAGTCAGCATAGGGCGGCTCGCCCGTGACTGCCTCGACGATGCACATGGCCAGCGAGTAGATGTCGTCTTCCAGTCCATACGTGGGACTGACGAGCAGCAGACGCGCTGGCAGCCAACGGATGTCTTCCGTGCTAGTCTCCAGGAATGACGACAACCTGCCAAACCCTGCGAGCTTGACGCTGCCGTCCTTTGTCACACGGATATTGTCGCCTCGAAGACCCATGTGACTTATGCCACGCTCGTGAAGATACTGCACAGCCAGAGCGACTTGGTGTAGCA
This sequence comes from Pythium phragmitis, assembly GCA_023335925.1. Taxonomy (NCBI): domain Eukaryota; phylum Oomycota; class Peronosporomycetes; order Pythiales; family Pythiaceae; genus Pythium; species Pythium phragmitis. The sequence continues at coordinate 52,146 of JAADVZ010000098.1, read as the reverse complement.
CGGTCCATTTCTTGAGCGGGTGGCAGCGCAAATAGTCCCGCAGGGGCTTGGCTTCGGTCAGTCGCTCGGTGACGAGTAACATTCGGCCGGGAAGGTGGCACGCGCCGTAGAGCTTGAGCAAGAATGGATGGTTCAGCGGGAACCACTTGGTTACCTCCGACGCAAACCGTATCCGAAAGTGCTGTGCCTCAAGTGGAGACCAGTTCGGCCTTACCAATGGCCGCAGAATCGTCACGGGGGAGCCAAACCACGTGCCACTGCACATGAATGCATGCCTAAAGTAGGTCGGGTGGCCGTGGACAAACCGAACGGACGCTGGCTCGATGAACCACGCGGTGGATCGGCGTTGCACGTCGCGGGACGGCACGACGGACAGCCCGTGAAGCTGCTCAATGGCTGCAATAGGCCACACAGTGTCATCTTCGTTGATTGGGACTCCTCCACGGGCCACAAGGAAGTGGGCAACTTCTTCTTGGCAGTCAAAGAGGGCAACGTGCAGCGGCGTTCGTCCGTGCTCATCAGTGATGTGGAGGAGATCGGCGTTGAACCCAACCAGCATTTGTACTGTGCCCAAGTCTCCCTTGCCCGCCGCCTTGTGCAGTGCTGTCAGGCCAAACATGTCCTGGGCGTGTACTGTTTGACGCCCTGCAGCTGTGAGCATGAGAAAACGGGTGAGGTCGCCTCCGTCTATGCCACACGCAGCGGACAGGGGCGTCAATCCGTGATGGCTCTCCACATCCACGGATGCTCCACGCGACGCGAGATACTGGACGATTTTCAGATTGCCGTGCTCGGCGGCTTGCAGCAGCGGCGTGTAGCCTTTCGCCGAGCGAGCTTCCAGCGCGGCGCCTCGCTTCACCAGTAGCTTGGTTATCATAAAGTGGCCGCCCGAGACTGCCGAGTGAAGTGGCGTGAAGCCCGCTTGGTCTCGAACGTCCAAGCTGGCCTTGGCCTGGAGCAACAGCTTCACGATCGCATCGAACCCTTTGTACACCGCGACATTTAGCGGCGTGTTGCCCGAGAAGTCCGCGTGGTCGACATTGGCACTCGCGTCGATCAGGCACTTGGCACACTTCACTTCGCCCATGGCAGCCGCTTTGCCTAAGGCTGTCGTACCCGTGTCCTCCATGTCTTCGAGTGCTGCGCCATATTCCAGAAGCCGGTGAAGGATCTGGTGGTAGCCCTCATTGGCTGCCGCCATCAGCGGGGTCATGCCATCAAACGTGGGGGTCTTCAGCACGGCCGCGATCTCGCTGGCCTTGCCGAGCAGCTTGAGCGTCTCGAGAATCGCCGTGAGCGCTTCAATGTCGTTCTTCTTTAACGCAACCATCAGTGGCGTGTTGCGGCATACGTCACGCATGACCACAGACGCGCCACGCCGCACGAGCAACCGGATCATTCCCACATTGGCACTGGCCACCGCCAAGTGTAGCGCTGTCTGCTGATCCGAGTCTTTAAGGTCGAGCACTGCGCGCGAGTCGAGCAGCAAGCCCACGATATCCTCATGACCGAAGAGCGAAGCGGTCATCAGCGCCGTGCGCCCGGCGTGATCGCGGCAGTTGATGTCGGGGACGCCGCCCATCCAGAGGAGCTTGATCACAGTGTCGTAGTCTCCATCCACGACAAAGTCGAAAAAAGCATCAAGTAGATCCGATGCGGCCATTGCAATAGCAAAAATGAGCCACTACACTGATGCTAGTCGGCCAGTTGTCCCTCATCGGCAGACGCCGTCGGTAGCCGTGGGCAGCTTCAGCGAACCCAGCGACGGCGCATCTCCTCCAGCGCTGTCTGCCGATCTGCCCAAAGGTATCTACAAATCTTCTATGTCACTATCCGTCATAGTCATAAAAGTGGTAGGAGTATCGCGTTCACAACCAACTCAGCCCTGGGTATTAAAGCATACTGACACTCGCGCCATTTGGAGTTGTGGGCCTCTGGTGTTTCCCGTTTCCCTCCTGGCAACAATATGGAGCAGCCCCAACGGTACACAGTGTAGACCACTACACTTGTGTAGCTGTCTGCAGGAGGACTTCATGGTGCCAGTCAGTTGCGGATTTGCCCTCAATCCCAAGGAGCCAAGCAAACATGCAGGCAGTCGAAAAAATCGTCGGCGCGGTTGTGCCCTTCGGCGATGTCCTGATCGAAATCAAGAACCTGGTGGTGGAACTCCGCGGCAGCAAGCACATGGTGAAGGAGCTCGTCGGGCATCTCGAGAAGGTCGCGCCACGACTGCAAAAGCTGCTCGACAGCAGCGTCGCACGGGAAATCGCTGCGCTGCAGGAGTACGAGGAGCTCGTCACCGGTCTCCGTGAGGCCCTGCAGCGCCACCTCCAGCGCAAGTCGTTCGCCCGTGTGTGGGGCCACTATTCCCTCGTGGATGATGTAGAGCAGCTCAAAGGAAAACTGGAACTGGTCAAGGAACGGTTATACCTGGACCACGAGCTCAACATGCTCAGCTTCCAGCAGCGCATCGACGAAGCTCAGAAGCAAGCAGCGGACGAGATCACCGAGCTGAAAGTGCTCATCGAGGCCCAGCCGCACAAGTTTGCCGAGCAGCTACAGCGCGACAAAGTGAGCGTGAACGATCTCATAGACTTGAAAAACGACATCGCGGCCAACCCCGCAGTGTACTCGGACGAAGAGAAAGACGTGTACAGGTCCGCGCTGAAGTGTGCGATCACGGCATTGGGCGTGTCCGAGCTGCCCAGTCCCAAAAAGTGGTATATCTCTGCCAATACGATCGTCTTCGTCGACGGCAATCCGTTCACGACAAGCGATGACCAACTGCGCGCGCTGTACGAAGGCACCATCCTGCTTGGTAGTAAAGTGACGGTCAAGACCGTCCGCGCATCGAGCGACCCCAAGGATATCGAGGCGTTTGACAGAGAGGTCAAGATGTGGTACAAACTGCGCCACCCAAACATCCTGCCGCTCTACGGTGCCAACAACAGCGGTCATGAGAAGCCGCTGCTGCTCGTGATGGGTCGCGCGGAAAATGGCAATTTCCGCGATTATCTAGCCACTCATCCGTATCGTATTTGGTCACTGTTTCTGGACGCCGCGCGTGGCCTCGCCTATCTCCACAAGCATAATGAGAAGCCCATTGTGCACGGGAATCTCAAGTGCAACAACCTGCTCGTCACGGCCGACGGCGTCGGCGTCGTGGCCGATTTTGGGTTCGCCTTTGTGCGCACGCACTCGGCAATGAGCGTCAAGCCACAGGCGCCGTCCTACCACTGGAAGGCGCCCGAACGGTTCGACCCAAAGAGCCGCATCAACGAGGCGTGGGACGTCTACGCGCTGGGCATGTGTCTCGTCGAGGCGCTCACGGGTAAGGAACCGTACGCGGACATGGACGAAGACACAGCGATTGACATGATCAAGCGCGGCCAGCTCCCGACGCTTCCCGCAAGTGCCAATGTGCCCAAAGAGGCCTCGGCGTTGATCGACGACATGTGCAAGCACCAGCTCACGCATCGTCTCAGTCTCAACGATGCGATCCGCAGGCTCGAGTGGCTCGCGGACCGGGAAGCAAAGTTCAACCGCGTGGCGCAATGCGACTGCATCTCGCCGAGCTGTACGGCGTGCCGTCGATCTGTCGCCCGCAAGAAGCCGACCTATGCAAAGTATAGTTCGAGTGCGTAGTGAACACGATGCTCTGGGTGTTGGGCTGTTTAGCTTGTGTGCATTCATGCTGTGGTTGCGACGGTGACTCTCGTCCAAAAATACGAAAGCAGCCATCCAGTTCTGACTGTCGTTCTGATCAGTACTTCTGGCGATGGTTGGCGCCATAGGCCGATAGGCGCAACAGTGAATCATGTTCTGTCTGCTTTACACTGTGGGTTCTCCATCCAATTGCTCTCATTTCTTCTCGCTTCCTTTTTACTTAAACCCTGAAAATACAACCCACTTCAAGCATTTTGACCATTATTCCTGCGAACCCGTGAAGAACACCACAGCAGATATAGGGGATTCTTCTCTCTTATTGTAGATCCGACCTGTGCGATTGAATGCCTTCTTCACGCTCAACTGACTGCCAAAATCTACGAGACGTCAACCTCTCAACTCCCAACCAAAGCTTGTTCACTTGCAACGACCCTCCAACCGGACTCATTCACCAAGCCACCGTCGTCCTCTCAGGTCTTCGTTTTCCTCGACATGTCTCTCTACGTCTCACCACGCTCACTAGACGCCCACTACTGGGGAATCGTTAACTACGCGCGCTACTACAGGTGCCGCAGCGTACGCTTGGATGGTCAGCCATGTGTAAATCCCTACGAGCTCGACGTGCTCGGGTTTTGCAAGTACCACACGCCGCTCAAGCTGCAGTGTCGCGGCCTCGCCTCGTCCACGGGCGAGCGCTGTCGCATCTGTTGGGATCTCGACGGCAATTTGCTGTGCGAGTACCACTACTGGCAACGCGTGAGATGCCACGGTGTGGACCCAAGGACGGGCATGCGCTGCACTTCCACTCAAGGCATCAACCACCACGGCTTTGTAGCGCGCACCCGCCACGGTACGGCGATGTGATGCGCGACTGCCAATTCAACACGATTGCCGGTCACCTCCGCCTCAATCACACTGTCGCGCCGGCATGGTAGAGCCGCTTCCGATCGACTATGAAAGTTCGAAGGAGAGTGAAATCGATAGTAAGGAACGAGATACATGCTCCTGAGAGAGAGTGAAGTGGTCCAGTAGTAGTGGGGGCTCTCACATAGTAACGCGCTTGGCAATGTATTGATCTTCGCATTCTGACCAACGGCACTGGCATTTTTAAGTGTATGTGATGTGGCACAGAATATCCACGGAGTGTTTGTGTGACACAATGTACCAGTGGCTTCGCTTCCTCAAAACCACGATCCGCGCGGCGGCTAACCGCGTAGCCGCTCCTCGGTGCCGTGGCGTGACTGTGCGGAGCCTTTATTCCACTGTGTGTCGAGTACGTTACATACGCCGAGCGGCCGCACAAGTGGAGGGCGATGGCGATCTCTTTTGTACCGCCCAATCACGGGCTGAGAGACCGTCCATCACACGGTTTCCCCCAAATAATGCATAAACGAATGGCATTTGTTTTCGGGTCCATATTCTTTCTGTTTGAGATGATGGGCTGTATAAATTGATATTGGCAGTCTACCCTTCTTTCACTCTCTCAACAATCATAGTCGCTTCTCTCGTCATCTCCACGAAGTTGATGGCGAGAGACTTTGTTCTCGGGTCCAGAAACTGTGGGGCCACTCGATTCTTCTTCATTTGCCGATCGCTGAAGGTGTAGTCTGACGAGCGGTGCAACGCCCCCGAGAAGTACTTGGACATCACAGGCTCTTGCGACTAGCACTCACCACTCCCATTCCAGTGCCGCGTTACTAACATGCACAACGTGCGGTGCAACATTCCTTGGGAACTGGACGCCAGTTTGCTCTGCGCCAGCCACGCGCATGACAAAGGCCGGTGCCACGGTGTTCTTGTCGGCAAGGGAGAGCGGTGTGCGAATACCGACGCCGTGGACCGCCACGGCTATTGCCCAGACCACGGACCACGTGACGAAGACATACTGGGCGAGTTTATTTGGCTGGAGTACATGAAGGAACTGCCTGGACCAGACGTGAAGACAGAGGCGATCGCGGTCAAGACTGAGTCACAATTCAAGACTGATGACACAGCAAACCTGTCCAGTGCTGCGAAGAAAGAAGACGTGAAAGCAGCGGTCGCCGTGAAGCCGGAGCTACCGCAGGTGTTGCCGTAAACTCGCCGCTCGCAGCCCCGGGGTAGTTGCTCGAGCACTCTTCATGTATCGGCGGAAACAAACCTGTAGTTTAGTGGGTTTCCAACGGATTCGCGCTTGCTAGTCAATGCCATGCTGCTATATATCATCCTACGGCCCCCACTCGTCCAGAAATACGAAACGGCCGCTCAATTCTAACTGGCCTTCTTGCAGATTAGATGACGTATCCTCGACAGTTTATGGTTCCTCGGTTGGCGGCATGGGTCGATAAACGCTACGGTATGGACCAATAACTTGTTTGATCTGGCAAGGCAAAGGAACAGCAACGCCATGGAGCTGCTTTCCCGGCGTTATACATCGAGGCATTGGGGGTTCGCGATCCAGAACGACGACGCCAACTCCATCGGAACTGGGGTTGACACAACCAACACAGGATACGCCGACAGCGCCAACAGTATTTGGGACGACGAAGCCAACGGTACTCAAGATGACCACACCTACAGTACCCGAGACACCAATGGGACAAGGGGCAACCACGTCAACGACCACGCCAACGACCACCACGCCAAATTCAAAGGAGTCTGAGGCGAGAACGACGACGACACCAACAGTAGCTGCGACGCTTTCGCCAACTCAATTTGTGAACCAGACGACGACGCCAGCACCGAAAGACACAGTGAACATAGTGCCAACTGGAGCGAAAACGTTGGCAACAACGCCATCGACAATAAATATCCAAACCTCAGCAGTGCCGGAATCAGTTTCCAAGAGCCAGGGACGCAACCAAAAACCAAACCCAAATGAGCCAACTACCAACAAAAGTAGCCAACAACCAACAACCAACAACTAACAAATTGTCGCACACTTTTGCTTTGGTTCCAAACAAAGTCTACCTCTCCTGGTCCAGCAGTGCATTATACTCGGCCATAATGCTGTCGGGCGTGATGAGCTTAAACTGTTCATTGAGCGTCTGGATCGCGTTAAACACTCGCGCGACTTTCTTGCGGTCGTCGACACTCAGCGGCGTGGTCGCGTGGACCTGCCGCTTCTGCATGAGCACTTCCACGCGGGTCTCCATGCTGCCCCCGGTCTCCAGCATGTCCACGTCCTTGTCGCCCAGCGCATCCATGCTACGCGTGATCCAGATATACCCGTTCGTACCGAGGATGACGTCCACGCCAATGCCGCCGGCCAGTGACACCATGTGCTGCTTCATGCGCTTGACGAGCGACGGCTGCACGGCCGCGAACTGGCCGTTCTCCAATTTGCCGTACCGCAGCGACCGCGTGTGGAGCGAGAGGCTACCGTCGTGGCGCACCTCCTGGATCTCGGCGCTGATCAAGTCGTTCTCGACAAAGAACTGGCGCATCTGCAGTTGGTCCTCGTACGTGCGTCGCCGCTGCGCGCCGCCGGGGAGGTACACGGAGCTCAGCAAGAGCGACGCGTCCTGCTGGCCGTTCACGTCCACTTTCCAGCGCTTGTTGGCGACGTCCGAGATGCGGCCCACAACGATGTCGCCCACTTCGCCAATGTAGCGAGATACGAGCGGGCGCACCGTGAGCAGCTGGTTGACCTTTTCCACGACGCCCGCGACGCTCGCGATGAGCTCGCCGCGACTGAGGTACGTGCCGTGGCCGCGCAGGAACGCGCCCGTGTCCGTGCTGATGACCTCGCCGGGCGTGACCACGACGACATCGTCTTGTCCCGCCATCTCCACGTCGTCGTTCTCCACTTCCTCGTCGTCCAGCGCTCGCGTGCGCACGTCAATCTTCATGCTGAGCTCTTCGATTTGTCTAATGGAACGGGAGCTTCGAAACGACATCCACCCAAATCCTCATAGTTGATACCCATATCATTTTCTATGAAGGAGTGTGGACCACATTTACAGAACGTCTCTTAAAACCGGATAATGTGGACCCCACCGCACACTATGATTGGTCATAATTCCATCCAATTGTATCCATCTTCCACTGGCGAGCAGCTCCACTGGTTCCAAAGACTTGTTCGGCACCGCACTTTGCGTTCGTACCACCGCGTCGCTGAGATCTCCTCACCCAGACTATGCCCGTGCTGCAGACGCGCCAGGGCACAGCGCCGCCCGTCGTGGGCGTGCTCGGAGGCGGCCAGCTCGGCCGCATGATGGCGCAGGCCGCGCATCGTCTGGGCCTCTCGCTCGTCGTGCTGGATCCGCAGGGCGCCGCGTCGCCCGCCGGCCAATTGGGCGTCGGCGCCGTCGCCGGCAGCTTCACGAGCGAGCAGGACATTGCCGCGCTCGCCAAGCAGTGCGACATCCTCACGGTCGAGATCGAGCACGTCAATGCCGCCTTTCTCGCGACGCTCGAGATCCCCGTGCACCCGTCGCCCGCGACGATCGCGCTGATCCAGGACAAGTACAAACAAAAGCAGTTCTTTGAGAGCGTCGACGGCGTCGATGTCGCGCCGTTTGAGATCGTGACGAGCCACGCAGACGCGCTGGCCGTCGGCGCGCGCTTCGGGTTTCCCTACATGCTCAAGTCGCGCTTGTTCGCGTACGACGGCAAGGGCAACGCCGTGGTCTCGTCGTGCGACGACGTGGCCCACGCGTTCCGCCAGCTCGGCGTCGTGGACGGCGCGCCCGTGATGCTGTACGCCGAGAAGTGGGTGCCGTTCTCCAAGGAGCTGGCCGTCATGGTCGTCAAGAGCGACGCCGACGTGCGCGCGTACCCTGTGGTCGAGACGACCCAACAGCAGAGCATCTGCGACACGGTGCTCGCGCCCGCGCAGATCCCGGCGTCCGTCTACGGGCGCGCCAAGCAAATGGCGTTCGCGGCCGTCTCGCATCTCGAGGGCAACGGCATTTACGGTGTCGAGCTCTTCCTCACGCCCGACGGCGCTGTGCTGCTGAATGAGATCGCGCCGCGGCCCCACAACTCGGGCCACTACACGATCGAGGCGTGCGAGACCGACCAGTTCGAGCAGCACCTGCGCGCCGTGTGTAGGCTCCCGCTCGGCGGCTGCGAGCTCGTCGTCGGCGCGTCACTCATGGTCAACGTGCTCGGAGATCCCACGGCGAGCGAAGACGTGAGCTACGCGGCGCTGCGCAAGTGCCTCGACGTGCCCGGCGCGACGCCGCATTTCTACGGCAAGGGCGGCGCAATCCGCGCGGGCAGGAAGCTCGGCCACTGGACGCTCGTGGCATCGTCAATCGAGCAGCTCGCGGACCGCGCCGCGGCCATCTCGCCCCAGATCGCCGTGAATGCCGGCCTGTCGACGCGAGCAGCTACGCCCGTTGTGGGCATTGTCATGGGCTCAGATTCGGACCTGCCGACCATGGCCGCGGCCGCGCACATGCTCGAGAAGTTCAACGTGCCGTACGAGCTCAGCATCGTCTCGGCGCATCGCACGCCCGGCCGCATGTACGAGTACGCGCAGACGGCCGTGGCGCGTGGCCTGCAAGTCATTATCGCCGGTGCGGGCGGCGCCGCCCACTTGCCGGGCATGATCGCCGCGCTCACGCCGCTGCCGGTCGTGGGGGTGCCCGTCAAGACGAGCACGCTCAATGGCGAGGACTCGCTCCTGAGCATCGTGCAAATGCCGCGGGGCGTGCCCGTGGCGACCGTCGCGATCGGCAATGCGACCAATGCCGGGCTGCTGGCCGTGCGCATGCTGGGCGGAAAGTACACGCAGCAAATGGCGGCGTTTCTCGAGGCGCAGAAGGACGAAGTGGACGGCAAGATTGACAAGATGGACAGCGTCGGGTGGAAGCAGTACCTCGCAGACATGAAGCAGTAGGACGAGAGAGAGAAGAAACAAGGACTAGGCCATAGGCTCCTTTTCTGTGTGTATCGCATTTGACCTGATACAACAGAGACTGAGTGAAGCACCACGTCGACTGGGTCCTGCTCACTGCACATCACAGGGAACAACGGAAATAACCAGCGTCTTCTGTCGTCTGTATTGCTTCGTCTGGGTCCACGTACGGCGTGGCGTCGCTCTCTTTTCTCTCTCTCTTCCCCCAGCGCTTAGTTGTACACCATGTACTTGGGCGTGGACGAGAACTTTTGGTAGCCCTTGATCACCTTGTTGACCGAGTCCAAAAAGTCTTTTTCCGAGACCGACTTGCGGCGCGCGCGGATGGCGAACATGCCGGCCTCGGTGCACACGCTCCGCAGCTCGGCGCCCGTCGTGTTGGGGCACAGGCGGCCAATGAGTTCAAAGCGAATGTTGCGGTCGCAGTTCATGCTCTTGGCGTGGATCTTGAGGATTTGCGTGCGGCCCTCGAGCTCGGGGAGACTGAATTCGACCTTGCGGTCCAATCGCCCGGGACGCATGAGCGCCGGATCGAGCGTGTCGGGACGGTTCGTCGCCATCAACACCTTGATGTTGCCGCGCGGATCAAAGCCGTCGAGCTCGGTCACGATCTGGAGCATCGTGCGCTGCACTTCATTGTCCGTACCGCCGTCCTCCTATCGAAAATAATCGACCACCAATTAATTTACTACGAATCCAATTATGCTAAGTGGAGAAAAACGTACCCCTCCGCCACGCGCCCCACCAATGGCATCGACCTCGTCGAAAAACACAATGCACGCTTTTTTGGACCGTGCCATCGTGAAGAGTTCTCGCACCATTCGCGCACCTTCGCCCACGTACTTTTGCACGAGCTCGCTGCCAATCACACGGATAAAACACGCGTCCGTGCGGTTCGCGACCGCGCGCGCCGACAGCGTCTTGCCCGTGCCCGGCGGACCGTAGAGCAGCACGCCCTTGGGCGGGTCGATACCCAGGTTCACGAACCGCTCTGGATGCAGCAGCGGCAGCTCCACGACTTCACGGAGCTTCTCCAGCGCGTCCTTGGCACCACCGACGTCGTCATAGGTAACATCGGGCTTGTCTTCGACCGTCTAAACCGACATACATATTTATATGTCAGCATATTTCCCACATAGACAAAGTGGCATCGAATATGTACCATGAGCGAGACGGACGGGTCGATCTTGGGCGGCAACGGGATCTGGATGGCGTACTTGGTGCGGTCCACGCCCACGCGCATGCCCTCCTCAATGTCTGTGGGCGCCACTTTCTCGCCGAGACCGACCACAAACTTGGCGATCTGCTTCACATTGATCATGTACTTGGCGTCCTCTTCGCCCGCATTGATAATCTTGGTGCAGCGCGCGACTTGGAGCGGCTGCTCCTCTTGCATCATCTGCTTGTCGCTCACGAGGTCCCATTGGCTCGGCAGCGACAGTCCCGTGTCGCTCTCCTTGATGCCAATGAGATCGTTCACGGCCGCCTGCGCCTTCTTGATGTCGTCTTCGACCTGCTTGATGATGCGCGAGTACGGGCCCAGGCCGTACGTCTTGAGCAGCGCAATGTCGCCTTCGTCCAGCGCCGACTCGGGTCCAGCGAGCAGGTCGTCTTCCTCCTCCTCGTAGTTCTTTCGGTTCGTTGTTTGTACCTCACCGCGCGACGCCATCGTGCCGATTCCTAGGAGATCTTGTCGTGTTCCGCCTTGGAGCTCTTCGGTTCGTTTCCTCCCTGTGGGGAACAAGGAGAAAAGATCGAGCAAGATGAATAGTACCAGTATACTACCGGTGCGCTTAGACTATACCGGTATGCCAGTTATCTCTGACACAACGGTAGTCATACCGGTACAGTGAACAAGACCTCATTGGGTATAATGCTGTCGCACCAAGTGGACTTTCAGGGTGAAGCAGCTGTTGAAACGGAAAAGGATGTCGTCCGCCTTTGATCTGAGGAACAATTGCCAGCAACCGGATGGTTATTAGTCCCCTTTCACTGCATCAACCAAACTGGATAAGGAGTGCACTGTCATAATATAGCGTCAAATGTGCAGAATGTGCAATCGTTCGTTCATCACGACGTGCGATGCGTGAAGGAGCGATTGCACACATTCACTCTGCGGTCCTCCTGACTCATGCTGAACGCACGATCGTAAACACTATAGGCCAATTTATCCAGGACGGCACGGGAGAGAGAAAGGCAACACTCCGCTGGCAAATGGCATTGACCATCAGCCAGCGCTACTCTATGATATGCTATCTACAGTATGGCTGCTGGCCTGTATATGAATACGGAAACACAATGACCCATAGTCGCTTTGTGGACCAATATTGGAGTTTCGTATCTGTGTGCATCTCGGGTCAACAGCGCCATCGAAAACACGCACAATTTTAGTACCAGGCGCACTTTTGCGGACGATTATTGGGGTGTCGAACACTGTATCCGTAAATCACATGCGCCATCGAAAACTTGAGCAGACAATGTCGACGTGTCAAGAAGCTTCGACGTGTCAGCAGGTTCTCGAAGACCATCAGTGCCTCCACCTGGTGAGTCCCAATCCCCCATATTAATCTTGCTCGGGAGCTTTCTCTGTGCTGGCTTGGGGTGTTGTAATAGGCGTACAGTAACCCGAGCATGAGTATATTGTTAGGCTAAACTGCCGCAACTGGGTCCTCGTCCCGTTCGGTGTTGGTCGCACCTTAACAAGAGTCTGTGGTTGGTAAACTTTCCTTCCAACTATTTGGTCGACTCAATCGCGTGTCGACACACACTGTCACATCACCAAAAGCCTTGCCAACAACTGGCGCCCGCGGGCTGCCGTGAGCACGGGCTATAGAGTTTCTGAGTGAAAATGACTTTTCGCCAGCTGGCGCCACGCATGACGCGGGCCACATACATAATAATCCACAAAATGGCGTTAAAACACCATATATTAATGTTATAACGCGTATGAGAGCCGATTATGCCGTTTCCAGCGTGCATTTATAAACGATACTGAAGTATCCGATACACACACTGATTGCGGACATGCCAGTAAACCGTTTCACACATATACCAGCATGTCAATTACGTGTTTCGTCCTTCATTCCTTCGCGCCAGCAGGCCGCCCCCATCCCCGATCCGACTCTTCGGGTTCATTCCGACATTGCAGATGGAGCAAATCGTCAGGCACTAGCGTGGCTGGCACATGGCGCTGGCACATGCCATCCAATGTGTCTGGGTGGCATCTCCATGTTGTCAACGAAGGAAGCTCTCTGAACTCCAGAAACGCAGTGTCCCCAGCAGCTCATCTTGCAATTCGCTCGACTCCCCATAAGCACTCTTTCCAACACGAACAATGGTCCGCTCGTTCACTGCCTTCGCCACGATCGCCGCAGCTGCCACGCTCCTCTCGGTCGCTGACGCGCACTCCAACATGGTCGCGCCGGCACCCAAGTGGCCCGACGGATTCTACAACGGCAACTCGCCCGTCGGCACGGTCGACTCGCGCGCCTTCACGGGTGGCGGCAAGGGTATCGCTGGGTACCAGGGCGTCAAGAAGCTGTCTGCTGAGCTCGCTGGTGGCGATCTCCGCTCGTTTATCGCGAGCCGCGTCAAGATGGACATGGCTGGTGCCACCAAGGACTGTGGTAAGACTCTGCTGACCGGAACGCCGTACCCGCTGCCCGCCGAGGTCGACTTCCCGTGGGGCCACCCGGGTGCCTGCGCCGCCTACTGTGACGACACCCAGTTCTTCAAGGACGACGATTGCCAGGGCAACAAGGTCGGTAAGATCAAGGTCGACCAGGCCAAGTGCGCCAACGCCAAGCGCCTCCAGGTCATGTACCTTGGTGTCCACGTTGAGGACTACCAGTACTACGGTGCGTTCAGATCCCTTCACTCTCTGGCTGATAGATGTCGCTGGTTGCTGACTCGATTTTCTGCTTCTTGATCAACAGTCAACTGTGTTCCGCTCACTGGCTCGGGTGGTGGTGGCGGCGGTGGCGCTGCGCCGGCCCCGGCCCCGGGCGGCAACGGTGGCGGCAATGGTGGTGGTGGCGGTGCGGCTCCGAAGCCTGCGCCGGCCCCGGCCAACCCCGCTCCTGCTCCGGCCAACCCTGCTCCGGCTCCGGCTCCGGCCAACCCGGCCCCCGCGCCGTCCAAGGCTTGCAAGCGCCGCCTGCGCAACTAAATGTCGGTGTCGACGGAGCGGCCTTCAGTTTTGTCGTCTTTCTTGTATCGCACCCGTCGAGTCCCAGGTCGATCTGCATGCAGCATCTTGCGCTGCACTTTGTTCTCGGTGCCGCCGACCTCCTAGTATTTAACTGATCATAATGAAGCTGTATCAGTCTGTCCATCACATGCCATTGTGGAGAGCCGAACAGGGGGAGTGTCGTCGGGTCCATGCGCGTTCCGTACGTTAGCGCAGGCCTTCATCCGGTTTTCGAAGCAAAGCGGCGACTCCGAACTCATCCACTGGATGAGCCAGCGAACAGGTATTAATATACTACCACATAGTACAGCAGGAGAATAGAAGTCGCGCTCGGTATTCGGGTCGAAACGTGAATCACGAAATGCGCCTCGGGTTTCGGGTTCGGCTTTTGAAGGTGCAGCGTGCGGCGCTGCAGGAGGGATGGTTGGAGAAAACGAAAGTGTGACCATGCGACTCGCACGGAGAGCGCAGGGGGTCGCAAGGGGAACCGGGGGTTAACAAGTGAGACACACGACCACACGTGTTGCTGTATGTGTACACTAACCACTTAGTTATGCTATGTGTATGTAATATTGCGCAGTCGGGCTGCCTCTATCCAGTGGAGAGTCTGCACTCGTGGAGGGACACTACTGATACCATGCTCGCTTCCGGCTTTCAGAGAGCAGCTTTCCGCCTCAGCACTCAAATATTGCTGATACAATTTTTACTCCAGCTGTCTATCAGCACGAGCCAGTCATTATCCGTTATAACATGATTTAATCCTGCTTTAACGTGTATATATCCGATATTTATGTCCTTCGTCTCCCACTGTACAGTTGTTCTTTCCTATTACAGCGTGTAATGACATGAATAGGAACCGTGTGGTTTCGACGTTGCTGATTTCCTGAGCGCCATCCGCTGTCCCACAATCCCTCGATAATTCGATTCGGCAATCGGCTCTATTGTCTAATTTGCGCTGTGCGACCGGATGGAGTTGGCAGATGCTACCATGGCGGGCCCATCTCTTGGTGGGTCCACACTTGCTCAATGAGTCTCGGCGGGCGAAAAAGAGAGAGGGAGTCCTTGTCAGCGCTGGAACATCATCCAGAAAATCCAGTGTCTCTACACGCCAACGCTGATAGCCAGGCGTCCAGAAATCCAGTGTCTCTACTCGCCAACGTTGGTACTCCTCCGGTAATTGTGTCCCCAGCAGCTCATCTTGCAATTTGCTCCACTCGCCACAAGTACCCTTCTCAAGAACAATGGTCCGCTCTCTCGCTGCCTTCGCCTCGGTCGCCGCAGCTGCCACGCTCCTCTCGGTCGCTGACGCGCACTCCAACATGGTCGCGCCGGCACCCAAGTGGCCCGACGGATTCTACAACGGCAACTCGCCCGTCGGCACGGTCGACTCGCGCGCCTTCACGGGTGGTGGCAAGGGCATGGGCGCCGATGGCAGCTCGAAGAAGATGACGGCTGAGCTCGCGGGCGGTGACCTCCGCTCGTTCATCATGAGCCGCGTCAAGATGGACATGGCTGGTGCCACCAAGGACTGTGGTAAGACTCTGCTGACCGGGACGCCGTACCCGCTGCCCGCCGAGGTCGACTTCCCGTGGGGCCACGGGGGTCCCTGTGCCGCCTACTGTGACGACACCCGGTTCTTCCAGAACGACGATTGCCAGGCCAACAAGGTCGGTAAGATCAAGGTCGACCAGGCCAAGTGCGCCAACGCCAAGCGTCTCCAGGTCATGTACCTCGGCACCCACGTTGAAGACTACCAGTACTACGGTGCGTTTTGATCCCCCATTTTCTGGATGAGCCATTCTATATACAGTAGAACTCATCTCTTTCTTATTCCCAACAGTCAACTGTGTTCCGCTCACTGGCTCGGGTGGTGGTGGCGGCGGTGGCGCTGCGCCGGCTCCGGCCCCGGCGGCTGGTGGAAATGGCGGTGGCAACACCGGTGGTGAAGCTGCGGCTCCGAACCCTGCACCGGCACCAGCTAACCCGGCTCCTGCTCCTGCTCCTGCTCCAGCTCCGGCTCCGGCTCCGGCTCCGGCTCCGGCTCCGGCTCCGGCTCCGGCTCCGGCTCCGGCCAACCCGGCCCCTGCGCCGACCAAGGCCTGCAAGCGCCGTCTGCGCAACTAAACTGTTCAAAAACGGAGAAGCCGCCCCAGTTTTGTCGCTCTTCTCGGGGATGGCTCTCTACGTCCGTCTTTCTCTATGGGCAAGCGCAAGTACTCGCACTGCTTTGTGTCGCGTCCGTGATTTTGCCTCCTAGAACTGCTCTATTTAGTGCTGTAAACGATGCAGGTATTCTGCTCGAAACATTAATCAAGTTTTTGTGCTGTCAAAACCCTGTTTGTACCAAAACAGCGTTGATGGTGATTCGCTGTGGTCCAAACGTACGTTTACGGCCTTTCAAGCCGCGTTTAGACCTCTATACAATCGTTTTACGACGTAGTGCGTGTTCTAAAGGCGGCAAATCTACTCTAGAGGTCGTTTTTTAGTGGCGCTTCATCTTGAGGCCCTTGAGCTGGTTCTTGAGGAGCTTGGGCGTCTCGCGGTTGCGGCGTAGCTGCTCGCGGCTGGCCATAGACTCGAGCGGATCCGTGAGCCCCGTGGTCGAGATGCCATGGGGCACGTTCTTCCAGTACACGAGTCCAGCGACCGTCATCATGAACCACGCAAATGTGAACCACCAAATCAAGAACCCCAAGAGCGACGCGTGCGCCTCGGGCGTCACGACGCTAAAGTCGCTCATGCCCTGGACGAATTTCTTGAGCGACTCGGAGTTCACGTCGTCCCCAATGCGGAAGCCGCCCACGTCCGGGGCAGCATCGCTGGGCAGCACGGGGCGCGCTGTGAACCACTGCAGGGTACGCTCGGGGGTTACCACGCCCGTCTTCATGAGCACGAACGCGACGGCATCAAAGACGCCAAGGGACGTCACGGTCTGTCTCGCTAGCAGCACCAACACGGCGAGCAGGGCGCCAACGGGGGCGAGGTACTGAATTGCAATAATTGGTGCATAGTTGAACTGCAACCGGATCTTGCTCTTGAGCAGCTCCCCATCAACGCGGCCTGGGCGGCGCACGAGTTGAACAATGGCGTCTTTGGGTTCGACTAGAAAAAACTGCAAATGGTCGTGGAAGCACGCGACGCGCACGACGATTGCGAGCCACACGATCGCAAGGCGCGCCGAGTGCCACTGCGATTCCGTGAGTGCCACGGCCGTGGCAGCGAAACGCTCTTGGTCTTGCGGCGACGCGAAGCAGTCGCGCGTGAGTACGCGAGACGAGCAGCGGATAAGACAGGACGGCACGACGAGGTCCGTGGCGAGCGGGCGGATCCAGCAGATGCCACAGAGCAGCGGGAGGATCACGTTGAGGTGGAGCAGCAGTTTCTTGGGAAGGGACGTCGACTTGTCGCGCACCATCTCGGCGTAAATGCGCGCAAAGCGGAAGGCCGGGAGAAACGACGTCGCCGTGAAGAGTCCACAGAGAAAGGCGACTGCGGCAAACGACGAGATCCGCAGCGTGGCGGCGGCCGGCGCGAGGTTTTCCAGATCGCCGTCGACAAAGCCGATGGCGCGGAAGACGATCTCGAGTCGCGTGCCAGTGAGAGCAATGGCGCGTTCCAGGTCGAAATCGACCAGCGGCTTGGGCGCAAAGATCGAGTAGAGCGAAAGGATAAAGCCCAATGCGCCGACGCTGAGGCCGAGGCGGGATTCGTACGACGCGATGCCCTGCGCGAGCTGCACTTGAAGCGGGAACCAGAGACAGACCATGAGCACTGACACGAGGCCGTAGACACTGATCTCGGCCTTGCCCGTGGCCACGCTGTCTGCACTCTCCGGAGCCACAGTCCAGGCGAAGTAGTAGTTGAGCACGTCGCTGCTCGCGCATGCGACGAGCGTCGACGTCGCGAGGATAACCATCATCTCGTAGAGCTCATAGAAGAGCGTCTGCTGGAACACACCCGTCTCCGTCTTGGCGACGTTGATGAAGAAGGCGCGCATCTTCTCTTCTGACGACAGCGGCGTCGGCTGCGGCTTGGGCGCGGCCTTGGAGCCTTTCGTGGCGGGCGGAGGCGGCGGGCCGCCATTGAGTTTGTGGATGAGCTCGTCTTCCGGCGGCAGGAAGAACGTGAGGCCGTTGGTCAAGAGCGACGCGACGCTCACGACCGAGCGGAGGCGGACCTGCACGAACGCGAAGAGCACGGCGGCGATGAACTCCGGAGGGAACAGCGCCATCGCGAAGGAACGAAGGGGGAGGATCGCAATTGCTATGTGCGACTTTCATGGGAGCCGCCCGATCTTGATACGATGCCAGCCACTCATTGGCCAACTTTCAGCCAATAGGAGGTGGATACGTTGGCCATGATGGTTGATGCCCATGCAGGATGTAATAATACAGTACATACGTGCCAACGCGAGGTTTCCAACGAAAATCCATCCAACGTCCAACGTTGGTGTTCAGCCCAACGCCTCGTCAGGCTGACAGTGAGTTGGATCGACGGAGGTCACCTGTTTGAATGACAAGTGATGGCCAACGAAGTGACCCGCCGAATCGAGACCGTGACTGGTTTGGTGATGACGGGCTGGACCGCACTCGCAACGTCGGTCAATGGGGCCCGCACGGTTCAAATTCCCAGTAAAGCAACGCGATGTGCTGACGAGTTTGGCCCTGAGTGAGAATGGCACGTCTTCCATGCCCCACACCTGGGCCAAATGGGCGATGTGTCAATCGACGCCATGAATGAGCTCAGTGTGCAGCGATGGATCGCCATGAAGGACTCCATTTGGCACTCTCTAACCAAAGCGACGTCAAGTCACGTTCAAGCGGACGATATGGGCGTCCATCCGCGTCGACCGAGCATCCTGTGGATCGTGTGGTAATACTACGTAGTATGCGCAACACCGACTGTGCGGTATAACGTCGAGCGTCTCCGTCGGCAACTCACCCCATGCGACTGGCACGCATTTGGGCAAAGCGTCAGCACAGCCATTCATACCCCCAACAGGTCACGCGATGCGGCCGCTGTATTTTATGAGAGAATCGTGCTAATCGCTGTCTTGAGGGACATCTTCTAATCTTCATCCTTGTGGCCGTGGCGGTGATGCTCGAGCATAGCGTCTAAATTCATCATACTCGTGCTACCCCGCCCGTTTGTCTCATCATGAAATCCCCGACGACGCTGCCGCGCGACGGCGTGTCGCCATCGCAATGAATCCTTGTCCATTGCCTGGTGACGATGCTGCGGCAAGCGGTCCTCTGGTTGTTATGTCGACTCGGAGAGCACGCCCGCCATAGCCGCCGTGAGCAGCAGAACGATAAAGACGAGTTCGGCGCGTGCGCGCGGCAAGCCACCGTGGGCGCTCATTGGTGGGCGAGGAAACGCCGCCTCAGTGATCACTTTCTAGGAATGGGGAAATATGGAAAGTGAATCTGTCGCAACATTCGACTTTCTCCTGAGACGGACCACCAGTGGATCCTCTGGACTTTTACTCACTGGATTCCGAGAATACACGCTGGAGCGGAAGATGGGGTCCAGACGAGCAAAGATGATGGGTTCTAATGTAATAATGTATTAGTGGAATACGATACATCCATGCAGACTGATTCTAGTACTGGTCATCTGTGGGTCTCTATTGGGGCGTCGTGGGGACGTAATGGGCCGCGTCACCGTCGCGCTCCAAGTCACTCGCCTCCAGGGGGAGCATGTCAACGTCCGATACGTAATTGCCGCGCAAGGCCTTGGTCTTTTTGACCTGGAGACGCAGGTACGCACCCCACGCGACCGAACACAAGAAGAGAAGAAACGCCACCAGCACAAACGCCGCGCCGGTCTTGATCACGCCGCAGCGCACGCTCTTCTCCAGCAGATCACAGTACCGAACGTAGTCGCTCGCGAGAAAAGCACAGCCACCGCTTATGAGCAGCACGGTCAAGAGCGCGTCAATTGCTAGCGCGACGTCGATGGGAAGCGTCACGGAGCGTCGCAAATGCACAAACACGATCCACAGGATCGTGTAAATGGACGCAGAGAACGTGATAAGCAGCACAAAGCTCAGCACTGGTCCACCGGCGTACGTCGTGACCACAATGTGCTCGCCACTGGCGGACATGACCGCAAGCGCCTGCGCCTTGAAGCTGCCAGCCGCGAGCACAAGAGCCATGGCGCTGAACGCGAGCTGCAAGGCGCGCAGCACAAAGCTGACGACGGCGTCATTCTCTTGGCGCGAATTGGTGGCGGTGTGGCTGCCCATGGTCGTTGGACTGACGGGGCGGAATGGGGAATGAGGAATTGATGGCCGTCGCATCATCAGCGCCTGCTGCTCCATGCGCAAGTGAATCTTCGCGGGTGTTCAGTACTGTAAGTCGTGGAGTTTCCAGAGGGGCATCATGCGTTCGTGTATGTCACTCGGTCCATATGTCACTGCACTGGACACCACGCCACCTCCTATTGGTCGAAATGGGTTTTTCCGTCCCTATTATTTCGTGAGCCCACAAATCTCACATCTTCATGATAAATTTGACCAATAGGAGCCTTCGTGGTTTATTTTCTCATGGGGAGTAGGGGAGCTCACGAAGGGACACCCAGCAAAAAGGGCTTCAACCGTCCAAAGTTCAAGTTAGTCGCTAAATTAGTACATATACAACGCGATCATTTCTGGAAAGTCCGACCGCCTACGTAACAACCCAACGTTCGTATCTGGATGGATGAAGGAAGGATGGAGTGAACGAGTGGAGGATGGATGATTGTAGAGTCTATTTGGATTGCTTGTTTATATGTGGAGAACGGGCCGAGTCGAGTGAAGATGAAGCGTGCGAATAATAACTCGTTTCAACTCGGATCTCCTGGAACTATTGGGAACTATGGTACTAGTACAGAAAGCCCAGCGGCTTCCATGTGGGGGTTTCGTGGTGGTAGATGGCATTTAGGCGACAACTGCCACGGGCTCGGTCGTGACAGTCTTGGTGCCGGAGAGCACTTCGTACTCACAGTCCGAGCCGTCGATGTAATTCACGGCGTCAAATTTAAGGTACATCTTGTTAGCCGCCGGCCGCGTGGCCGTGTAGGCCGCCGAGATGCCGCGGATCACGCCATTCTCCGCCGGGTTGGACGACTTGGGCGCGACCTTGAGTCCCCAGCAGTGCTCGCTCGAGCCCATGTACCAGTTTCGGGACTTGCCGCAGACGGACACGACGCAGTTGGCGTTTGACTTGACGTCGAACGACACGAGCGCCGCCTCGGCTTTGGCCGTCGCGTCGACTGTTCGGTCGTGGAACACGAGAATTGCCTGGTCGCCGCCGATCTTGCCCGATGATTGCACGTGGTACTCGCTCTGCTTGGCGGAGTCTTGGATCCACGAAAAGCTGCGTTCCTGGAGCGGCATGTCGGTCACCGGCGCTTCAGTTGTCGCCGCGAGCATGCGCCAGGTCTCGCTGCTGCCACGCAGCGAATCGGCGTGCGCCGTGCCGAGAAAAGAAGCCATGAGCAGATAGGTCGAAGCCGCGAGCACTGCGTGTCGAGCCATTGGAATGTGATGTGTGGAGGTATTAGAAGGGACGCGTCGGCAGGCAGTTCTCACTTGCGCTGTTGGAGAGAGAGGGGAAGTGTCCTTTGGGGGCGGAGGGAAATGGGGGAGTCACACGAGTTCACTCGTGTGGGTCGACGCGAGTGGGTTGGATTATGGGGAAGGAACTGCTTGGGCTTCCTCCGCGATTTCTGGCTGCCCACCCTTTGGCTTCTTTGCTTACGCCCCCACCTCTTCTCTGTACCCCAGTGAAGGAATGTGGGTCTGTGTCGTTTGTCCCGTCTTGTCGCCAGCACGAGGTTTTATGGATGAAAAACCTATTTTTGGACACATCACTTCTTGTCAAACATGATTTCCGGTTTATACCGATATATTTGTGAGATAAGACATTCACTACAGATTATCAAATTTGGCCCGTAGAAACGGATGGTCAGACCAATCGACGATTACGCTTTGTGTGGCTGACTGCAAGCCACATAAACCGCCATTTGTCATGCGCTGTCCACTCGAATAGAGGCCGTTCGATTGGTTGGGGCCATGTTGACGGCGTTTGAAAATGCATCATTGACAGCTTGTCATGCTGAGCATGATGATGATGATGATGCAGACTATCATAGGCGCGCAGTGATTGCATCATTCGGTAAACGCGTAGTCTTACGCGCGACTCACCCTTGCCAAAGGGGCACATTATCGACGGGGCCATTACGAGAGTGTTTTGCAATTGCTTATCTGGCCTTTCACCTGGTGCTGAACTGCCAGTTGGCCCAAGTGACTTGGGTGTGCGTTGGACAGTGGCAAATTACACCAGAGTGTCCAGACGTGGCAGCGCCCTATGAACCCACTCCAAAATCACTGTTTTTCTGCAAATCCAGGACATTCACTCTGCCTTCGCGAACCCTCCATAGAAAAAAATCAGTGAAGCGCGACCAGGCACGAGCTTTGTTCTTTTTGTGGATGAAAATTTTATAACTGAAAACTCTCAGGAATTCGTTTTCATACATTTATCGTGCTGTGAAACTTATAAACTGTGAAACCAGATATTGTATTGCGGTACTTAGAGACGATCCAAAATAAAGAGGGTCCAAAAGGGTAAAATTGGACGGTGATCACGAACGGACTGGTCGCAATGGCATGCCAAAGTGCAGCTGACCCGAGTATCTTTCTTCAAAGACGCGCAGACCGTGAGGCGACTTGCGTTCTTTCGCCCCGAAGTTTCCCATGACCACCCGTCAATCAATCAAAGCAAGCAGAGCACCCAGTCAGCCTTTACGGGTGGCTCGCCCCTCCTGGCGGTCAGGCTTCTTTTTCCCATTTGAAATAAAACTTCAACTTCATGGATGGGACTTCATGGAGGATGGGACTGCACCTGAGAACATTGCAGTTGCGTCTACTGCGCTGTCATAAGTTGCATGAAATGAAGAGCCTTGAAAGTTGAAACATGGGAGCGGACACTACAGTGTACCGGTACAGTGTACAGTCTCCGTTGGCGACTGTTCAGTACGCTGTATCGATTCGACCGTTTCCATCCTCTCAGTGCTGCATGGCTGATTGAAAGGCAAAGGCAGTTAGTCGCTGGGCGCATGACATGCTCCAATTCTCGCGCAGGAGAAGCATTGGCTGAGATAGGGAGGGCCCATGGCATAAACACGCCACAGCCATCAACTCGGTGGCATGTCGCAGGTGATCACTGCGCTGCAGAAACGTAATCAGTGGGCGAAATCACTGGATGAATGGAAGGGAAGCTCGGAACTAATCACAGTGGCATGTCGCGGCCGTGGATTAGACTTGCGTCGCCTCCATGCACCCATCTGGATGACAGTCACATTGTGTCCCTCTGTGTCTGAGGACGCAGGACACGCATGCAGTGTCATGGTCTCCATCGCTTCATGACTGGCCACCGGCAAAGCCTGATTCCCGTTACTGCATGTCCGTGCTTTCGGGAGCATTCGTGTAGCGTATTACAGAGGAGATTGGTGGGGCATGCGGCGAGGTTAATACGGTAATGCGTTGGTCTTGGTAGGTATCAGCCTACGAGCAAACGCTTGCTGCTCTACATTGTGGAAACCTCCGTTTGTCTCTGAGGACACTGACAACTTCAACCAAGCCGTCATGATTAAGACAACATGTACCCTGGTATGTGTACATGACCAGTACACTGTACATATCCTTGGTGCTCGATCTCCTCCCTCGACGCGTCACTACCGAGGTCTCTTTTGTCACGCGTGGCGTGCGCACATGGCCTCAAGCGCCGACGGAATCGCGCCCTCGAGCGTGTCGACGCACTTGCCGTCTTTGTAGACCTTGAACGTGGGCATGGCGTTCACATTCTCATCGGCCGACACGTCCTCGGCTTCGTCCACGTCCACTTTGGCGAAAATCACGGTGCCCCCGTACTTGGCACTCAGCGATTCATAGACAGGAGCGATCTTGATGCATGGTCCACACCACGTCGCCCAGAAATCCACCACCAACTATAGTGGACAAGAGAATCTGAGACTTTGTGGAAATGAGACATACACGCCAATAGCCAAACCCCGTACCGTCTTGCCGGCTTCTTGGGCACGCATCTGCAGTGCCTTCCACTCCTCACTTGTCTTGACCTTGACGATCTCGGCCTTGCGCTGGCGGAGTCCGTCGCCCTTTTCCGCTTCCGTCACTTTGGGCTGCGGCTTCTCCTCCTCCGGAAGCTCCACTTCAACGTAGTGCTTCTTAACGCGAGCCTCGACACCACTCTTGTCAGCGCCGGTCTGCTCGTCGCACTTGTTGCCGTTCTTGTAGAACTGAAAGGTCGGCATGGCGCGCACACCGCACGAGCTGCTAATCTCCCTCATCTCGTCCACGTCGACCTTAAGGAAGATCGAACACGGGTACTTGTTACTGAGCTCATGGAAGAATGGCGCAATGTAGCGGCACGGGCCACACCACGAGGCCGTAAAGTCGACAACAATCTACAAGTGAATCTCTCGTCAGTCGCTTGCGTAGAAGTGAATAAGATTGCGATGGAATGGGACCAACAGACCGAGCGCTTGGTCTTCTTGGACTTTTCGTGCAGTTCCTTCCACTGCTCGAGCGACGTCACGTGCACCACGCGGCTCTGCGATCATAGACGCGACGGCATATAGGTTAGAGGGGACTGCAAAGCGCATGTCTGGTAACCACACAGCGAGCGTACGTTCTCAAAGAGGTGGTCGTCATTCTGGCTCTGCCCGAGCACGTTCGTGCGGATCCACTCCCAGATCTTGTTGAGCACGATCACCGCGAGCGGGATCAGCGCGTACACAGGAATGCACACACCTCCGATACAGATCTACACAGAGCATAGAGAGTTCAGTCGCTCGGCCACTCCGCGTACGCCACAAGGCATCCTCGAATATACATACTGTCGACATCGTTCCCAATCTTTCGTTCTTTTCCTTTGACCTTGATTTCCCTACGAGATCATATTAGTCCCCCCTACGGGGGCACAATTCGCTCTGCGTGTATTCTTTGTGTGGCGTTCGACAGCGTTAACCGGTTAACCGGAGCTGACGGCCACAGGAAAAAAGCTCCACCGTGACATCATGGCGATGGCGATGGGCATGGCGCGCGTCTTCGGCGCGCAGGTGTCGCGCTCTTCTGTGGGTGCCGTCGTGGGCGTCACACCCGTGGGCGCAACCTCGTGCGAGTCGCTCTTCGCTGCCTCGCGCCGCTGGGCGTCCAAGAAGGCGGGTGGATCGACGAAAAACGGTCGCGACTCCGAGTCCAAGCGCCTCGGTGTCAAGAAGTTTGGCGGGTGCGTGCGTCGTCCGCTTCCATACACAAGTATCATAGCGTGTCTATCTGACGGATATTTTGGCATGGCACAGTGAGGTCGTTCGTTCGGGCAACATTATTATCCGCCAGCGCGGCACCAAGTACCACCCGGGCCGCGGCGTCGGAATCGGCAAGGACCACACCATTTTCGCGACGCGCGACGGCTTTGTGCGGTTCTGGTACAACGTGCCCAAGAAGCGCCAAGAAGTGTCGGTCAAGGAGACGCCGTACCCGCAGTCAGCCAAGCTCGTGTCGGCGACGGCGTCTGCGTAAGGGCTTGCATTCCCAACATGGAAAACGGCCCTGGAAATAGAGTATGGTTGGATCCCGATATGCACACGTGGCCCTTGTGGGATCGATACTCGTTGTCTGTTGGTTATGTTTATGGATGTTGGGCATGCTACAGTAGTCCTGTATTCATGTGGGTTTCGCTACCATGCAGAGCACCAGAGTACGGAGCAGCTCTGTTGCTCTGCAGCGTGATTGCCCACGAATCTGTCATCACATTGCCAAGAGATACTACTATTCCACAGTAGCGTTGACTCTTTGCGTGCATCCTATGCGTGTGAGCTAGGTGTCCACTTCCTCTCTTCCTGGAAGCGTCTGTGTGGTGACCAGAGTTCTGAAAAACCTCACTGTGATTGTGAAAAACCTCGGCCGACAATAAGACAGCATGGCACCAACGGAACGAAAAGCGCCAACATCCAACGCCCCAGACGGCCCAATAACCAGCAGCACCAACGAATATGGCTCGCGGTGGCGACAAAGGAGGCAAGGCGGCCGGTGGCGGTCGCGCACGGAAGACGCGTGAGAAGGGCGGGGAGCGAACGTTCGTGACGTCCATGGAGGAGATGTCGATGCGCGAGCGGATCGAAGAGGAGAAGAACAGGGCCCGCAAGACGCGTCGCGCCGACGGCGATGAAGGCGAGGACGACGACGAAGAAGATGACGATGACGACGATGACGATGACGAGGAGGAGGACGAGGAGCAGGACGCCAACACTGGTCCGGCCTTTGAGCGTGTGCAGACCAACTCGCTCTTTGGCTTTTCGCAGTCGGCGCTCGGCCCAAGTGTCGAGGTGGGCAACAAGAAGCCGTCGGGTGTCAAGGCAATCGTCAAGACGCAAAACCCGAACCGTATGGCGTCGCAGAACAAAATGGTCAAGGCCAAGAACGTTGGCTCGGCCATGGCGGCCGAAGGTGCCGCCAAACCTGAGCTCACGCGACGAGAGCGGTGCGTGGAGATGGATGGGTACGGAAACGGCGTAGAGACTCATACCTAAATGTCTTATAACAGGGAGGCACTCGAGAAGGAGGCCGCTGCCGCGCGCTACATGAAGAAGCACTTGGCTGGTGAAACCGTACGTCTCGTATACGATGAGCCGGGAAATCTCGCTCTATCTAACTGACGGGGGATGGATTCAGGATGAGGCCAAGAAAGATTTGGCGCGGCTCGCCGAGGTCAAGCGTCGCCGTGAAGAGGCCGAAAAGAGAAAAGCCGAAGAAGAAGCCGGTACGCTGTTTATCTGTTGTTCTTGTCCTGGAGCGGCATCCAGAGCTGAGTATTGACTTGGGGTGGATCTGGTTTCGTAGCTGCTGCCGAGCGTGAGAAGCTCCGTAAGAAGACTGAGGAGAAGAAGAACGACGGTAAGAGAGCCAATGGTGACGTGATGCAGGTGGAGAAGGAATGGACTCATGATACAATACTCCCTATAGACGAGATCCTGGATGCACGTGCGATCAAGAACCTCAAGCCCAACGTGCTCAAGGACAAGCTGAAGGAGCGTGGGCTGTCGATCCAGGGCCAGAAGAAGGACCTCATCCAGCGCCTCATTGACTATGAGGACGAGCGCGCGCTGTAGATTTCGGTCGATCCTTCCACATCCATCTAGACACCCTTTCGACTAGAAATAAACATACCCTTGCGTCGCCATCTCACATTGTTGGCGTCCATGAATACTAGTGACATTCCAGAATGTCACTATAACGGAGATATCCGCACTTAGTCGAGTACGTTGGCGCCAAATCCTTCTCCATTTCACGATACTCACCAAGGGACGTCACGAGAAGAGAGGTCAAGGATGAACCAAATGCACGCAGAGGTCGTGGCCAATCTCATCGGCGAGAAGGTGCTGGAGACGCTCGAGGAGAAAGAAGCGCGGCTTGACCAGCAGATCAAGCGCCTCGAAGAGGCCGACGACGACGAGCTCGAGCGGCTCCGTGAGCGCCGCCTCCAGCAGATCAAGCAGCAGGCCGCCAAGTCCCAGGAGCTCCGCGCGCAGGGCCACGGCGAGTACGCGACCATCACGGACACGCACGAGTTTTTCAACGTCATTAAGAAAAGCGAACGTGTCGTGGTCCACTTTTTCACGCCGTCGAACGCCTTCTGTGCGCTCGTGGACGGCCACTTGACGCGGCTCGCGCCGCACCACATCGAGACGCGGTTCGCGCGCATCAACGCTGAAAAGGCCGAGTTTCTCGTCGACAAGCTGGGCGTCTGGATGATTCCGTGTATCGCACTCATTAAGAACCAAAAGGTTGTCAAGATGGTCCAAGGCCTGGACGAACTGGGCGGCACCGACAAGTTCTCGACGGCGTTTCTCGCCTACTATATGGGGCTCCATGAAGTGATCAAGTACGACGGCGTCGAGCCAGAGCACGCTCAAGACGACTGTGGTGGTGCGTACACACGTGGCGCGCCCATGACAGTGCAGCAGCAGCAAGATCTCCACAAGGAGCAGCTCAACAAGATCCGACAGAGTATCTACTATGACAGCGACCTTAGCGACGAGGACCTCTGAGAGGTCACGTCCCCATGTAGCAAAACAGGGTTTATTACCATAACAAAAGGATCGTTTTATTGAGAAGCTGGTGGTGGTGGCCGTCGTGCCGAGCGCAGTAGTTGCTGCTTGAACTCGCGTTGCCGCTGCGCAACGTACGCCTTGTGGGAGACAGATGCGTCAGCGGTTACTAGTTGTGGTTGAGCCGTCTGTGCCATTTCCTGGCGCCACTGGGAGAGGTTGTTGAGGCTCCAGCCCGTGGACGAACCGCTGGAAATGACGGCGTCGGCGCGGTCCTCTAGACCGAACGCGCGGAGCTCCAGGGGGTTCCGTGGTGCCAGTGGCGCACTGGGGGCATGTGACTCGCCGCTGAAGGGTGAGGGAGAAGCAGTGCGCACGCGCAGATTTTCGTCCGCGTCGGATTGACGCTTGCGCAGCTGCGAGTGCTGCGGTGGTGGCACAGCAGACGCGACGGGAGGTGTGTAGCTCATCATGGAGCTTGTCGTTGGAGAGTGTGGTATTTTGCCGCGATGTCAAAGACTGTGGACGCTCATCTATTGGCTAAAATATCGAATGTACGACGAAATGGATTCTATGATTGGTTGAAATAAGACGCCTCTAAAAGCAGCACCAGCAGTCAAAGGGGCAGTCGGCCGTGTCGCCACCTTGGTTGATCTGCAGCGACTCCTCCGAGTAGATCGGCAGCCCGTCTTCATCATAGCGCACTACATAAACCCCCCAATTCATCAGTGAGTGTCCATGCCGAGTGTAGGAGTCTACTCTGCAAGGAGAGTCTCACATGGCCGAGCGTCCGGGTTCTTGCCTTGCACGGCCGTGAGGTTGGTGTCTGTCGTTCCACATGAATAAACCGTTAGTTCCCTTAGAGTAGTAGAAGAAAGTGTACAAGAGGAGATACGCACTCTGTGCCTCGAGCACTTTGATCTGCTCGTCGAGTCGCTCGCGCTCCTGGCGGGCCTGCTTCTTGGCGCGTTTGGCCTCGGCGGCCTCGCGTTCGGCTGCTTGCGCGTTCTCCTGCTTCTTGGTTTTCAGCGACTGGAAGAGATCGTCGATATCCGCTGTATTCTGCTTTGCAGTCTTTTCTGTGGTCACGGGAGATGCGGACGCCGTGGCGGCATTGGCCTTGTTCTTGCTCTTCTTTTTCTTTTTCTTGGTCTTCTTGGATGGCTCCGTGTCCTGCGGCTTTTGCGGTGATGAGACCGCGCCCGGCGCCTCGTTTTGCTGCTGCTTCAGTGGGTTCATCGTCGTTGCGCCTTTCATCACGATCATCTTGAGCTGCAGCGGCGCCTTCTTGTGCTTTTTCGTGGACGGCTCGGCTGCACTACCGCCATTTTGTGGTGGCTGTTGCGATGGCGATTGCGACGGCATTTTGGCGTTCTACAGCACACAAGAGGCATCATTCGAAACGCTTGAGTCTTGTAGATATCATTTACCCTCTTTAGCGCCACTGGATCGCGTACCTCGCCCCCATGGGCCCCACCGCGCTGTCGCTTCTTACCCATTTTGAGACCCCTTGCCTCTCGGCTGAAATGCCGTTTCGACTCTGGCTGCGTCTTGATTGGCGGAGAGCACCGACTGGATATGCTTATTCTCAAAACACGGTTCATAACTGCAGAAAATTGCTGATCATTTTACCAAAACCAGGTATGTTGGAGTGCCCCAAAGTTGAAGCAAAGGGGAAAATGAGGATAAAGTTCGATGGCTTGTATGATTATGAATGGGTTGAGTTGCTTCGCAGTCGACACGACAGCTAATACGAGACTTCATGAGGTCCCACGCCTTCTGTGTGTCCATGCGGTACGAGGAAGAGAGAGAGAGAGAGAACCAGGCGCCTCCTTAGCAGCAGCCGCTCTTCTTCTTCTTGCCCGAGTCGGCATTGTCGGTCGTGATCTTGATGCTGTCGCCTGCCGGCAGACTCGTCGCGTTCTCCTCTGCCTGCATGGTCTTGCGGCTCATCAGCTTGTAAATCTCCGTGAGGATTCGTTGGAACGCCGTGTCGACGCCGGTGGCCTCGAGCGCCGACGTCTCAATGAACGCGAGGTTGTTCTTCTCGGCGAACGCCATGGCCTCTTCCGTGGACACGGCACGCAGGTGGCGCAGATCGCTCTTGTTGCCCACGAGCATGATAACCGTGTTGGCGTCGGCATGGTCGCGCAACTCCTTCAGCCAGCGCTCGACATTTTCAAATGACACGTGCTTGGTGATGTCGTACACGAGCAGTGCACCGACCGCACCGCGATAGTATCTACACAGTAAAACCCATGAGTCTGTAGTCAATGCAATCTACCAAACAGACTGGTTGAAACGTACGCGCTTGTAATGGCACGGTACCGCTCCTGACCGGCCGTGTCCCAGATCTGCGCCTTGATGGTCTTGCCCTCGGCCTGGATGCTCTTGGTCGCAAACTCAACGCCGATGGTGCTCTTGCTTTCGAGGTTAAACTCGTTGCGCGTGAACCGCGAGAGCAAGTTGGACTTGCCGACGCCCGAGTCCCCAATCAATACGATCTTGAAAAGATAGTCGTACTCTTCTTCCTTGGGCGACGCCATGGCTTCCTGGTCCTATTGGATGGCGGTTGGAGGTGCTGCTGCGACTCTTGCGTTACGCTGCTTTCTCCTGCTCCTGTCGCCGTTGCGTGTGGAGCTATTCCTCTTCTCTCTTCGGGTATACTTGGCCTCTTCTCTCGTGCACCACGACGACTATTTCCGGACGAGAGGGGGGGATCCTCCTCTTTGGCTTCTCGCGCTTCTTCACCTCGGTGCGTGAAACAACTTCACTTGGGGTACAGTGTATACCAAGTATCCAGTTGGAAAGGGACAGTACGGTATACTATACGGTCCTTTCTGGTATACATCGGGTTACGCTTTTGTACCCGGTATAGTATACCCATCGGACTCTGGTGCCCACCCATGCACCCCATTCAAAAAGCGGAAGAGGAGACGTAAGCGGAGCACCATGGCGACCGAGCTTTTTGAGGACATCTTCGAGGTGCGCATCGTGAACCCAGAGGGCAAGAAGTTCGACAAGGGTACGTACTGTATGGGCTACGTCAGTGTATAGTGTGAGGGCTAACGCTGTCGCTTCCACAGTCACGCGCGTCGTGTGCAAGGGCGTGTCGTACGAGCTCGAGCTCACGCTGGACATCAACTCGGAGGTCTACCGCCTGCGCCAGAACGACAAGTTCACGTTCACGGTCGTGAGCACCCTGGACCTCGAGGGCAAGCCGGATGACGGCACGTATAACCAGTCGGGAAAGGTGCGTTTCGTTATCAAGACAGAGCTGCTGGCTAGGGAACGAAGAGCTCATTGTGATTTGGGGGATGAATAACTGCACACAGCCGACGCTGCTGGACCGCTACGACTATGGTATGTACGGCAAGGTCTTCCAGTACGACCACGAAGGCGGCAACCAGGTGTCGATCTACGCGAGCTTTGGCGGACTGCTCATGTCGCTGCGTGGCGAGCAGCGCCATCTCCATCTCATCAACAACGACTCGCGGATCTACGTTCTATTAAGAAAGCAGTAAAAGGAGTGGAGGAAGGGGCAAGGCGATAGAGACCGCGGCAAGAGGCCTCTCGCTGCTGGCGCACACTTCGACCAGGCAACGCACATGTTCAGTCATTCGACATTGCGAATAGAACTCGATCCCCATCAAACCCCTTTCACTGCCTCACCTCTAGACTTTCGCCCAAAGCGACGTGGCTCAGAAAACATATGAGAGGACACTCCACGAACATCCTCAAGACTCCCACGGCCTGGACCGACAAGACATGGATCGCAAGTGGTTCCAATTGGTTGGTCTCGATGGCGCTGCGCTTGGGTCGACAACTGTTGCGTCTGTGGCTGCTGAAGACGTCGCTGCATTCCGAGACGCCGTGGTCGCCGAGTGTCGAAATGTACTTGCCCATATTGACGCGTTTCAGCTCATTGTGTACGAGAGCCAAGCGGCGTTTGACAGCGGCCACCCACCGCTCGACGCGGATGCCAACATTGGTTTGTTGGGAAATGCGCGGGAGGATGCACTTGTTGTGGTCGCGCCACTACGAGAAACCCAACGAACCCAAACCAACGCTGGCATCCACCCAACGCCCTCCGATGTCCTGTGGTTTGGATCGAAGAAGGCCACGTGCCTGGAGGGCAAGCAAACGCTTCCTCGCACTTCTTTGACCGACGAAGTGATCCACCGACTCGAGACATATCACGTTTTGTTGGTCGCGGGTCCACCCATGACGGGCATGACCACAGTCGCCACGTTGGTCTGTCGCGACCTCCAGACCCGGTGTCTCCAGCAAAACCAACGCATCGCCATCGCGTCCTTCTCGTCCGGTCAGATGAAGGAAAACGAGTCGTTCTATGAGGCCTTCCAAAGACAGTGCGAGATCTCATGGGGGCGGTTCCTCTCCCTCATGAGCGACGGATACACCGTGTACTTTGTGATCGACGAGGCGCACGAACTCTACACGTCGTACGAGCGTGTCGTTGGTGTCTGCCCACCAGAGTCTCATGCGCTGTGGAGACTGGTCAAGGGGGTTCTAAACCATAGGGGCTTCCCTGTCCGCGTGCTGCTGCTGGCCGCGTACCGTGGCGGCGTGCAGGACTGCGAGTACTCGGCGTGGGTCGAGTTTTCAAAAGAACTTGTCGTGGACAGCGAACAACTCGAGTTGACGACGGACGAGATTCACGAGTATGTCGCCGCCTGCTTTGTTGGGGCCTCGTGTCTCGGCGCGGCGGGTGCGCAATTCTGTGGGCTGCTGCAGGCAGTGACGGGTGGCCATGTTGGGCTGTGTGCCGCTGTGATCCGGGTCTTGAACGAGCTGGGCCAGTGCCGCAGCGACTCGCCACTGACTGCCCACGAATGGATGGCAGCGATTGCGAATGGCTCCCTGGGCGGCCGCTCATTGTCGCATGCGTTCACCTCCTGCCATGCAGTCCAAGTGCTCGACACAGTCGCGACTGAAGACGTCTTCGAGTGTCTGGAGCGGCTTCTGTACGGAGGGAGGACGATGGCCGACAACGCCACGCTCGACCGCTGCGAGCAAGCGGGTGTCTTAGTGCCGACTGGCTATTATGAGTTGAAGTTTGCGTCCCCCGTGCTGTGGCGACACTTTGTCAAGATGCGAGTCGCCCTCATTCCGCGCGCTGCGGACGAGAATCTTCCTACTACGCTCGAGGGGCTTCTCCGCCAAAGTCTGTGCGCGATGGACTTTGCCACGATCCGCACGGCGCATCATGGTGCATTCCCGTGGAGCTCCCAGGTGTCTTGGCCGCAGTGGAACGATTTCGTCTTCGAGCGCGCGTGGCAGATGGAGTTGTGCAAGGCGATCTACCGCTGCACGCCACGTACCGTCAAGACGTCGGTCAACAGCGGCGCGTTGTTTGGGTCTCCAGCATTCCTGGATCTAACGGTCCAAAATGGCGATCCGTTGTGGGGGATTGAGATGGTGCGGCGTGGTGTCCGGGGAGCCAGCACGTTGGCCACATGCGCTGAGAGAGTTGCACGTGACGGCGCGTACTCCTTCTTGCAGCTCAGCGACTATTGCCTGCTCGACTTCCAACGCGTTGGGTCTATCGATGACGTGGCAAGCAGGCCCGATGCCATGGTGGCGACGGGGTTGAAGCGGATGGTCGTCTGCTACGACGGATGCCTCTCGCATGTGTCGGTTGTCTACGGTCGGGAGACGTGGCGTCTCGTTTGATCAACAGTCACAGATCGTCCATACTGCTCCCGCTCATACTGGTCGACTAGGAGCAACAACCCCGCCAATGCTTTTCTCTTGACACGTGTGGGATTGCTAACTGAGGTGGTATTCGGTGTCTGTGTGCATGAGGTCTTTACTACTTGTCGCCCTTGCTCTCATTGGCGATCTGGCGGGCCTTGATCACGAGCTCCTCGCGGGACACGGCCTGCGGCGGGTACTGAATATACTTCCACTGCAGAATCACCAACACCATAGCCACATCAGTAGACCATTCAGTACTGTACGTTGGCCAGTAAGGATGGAGAGACGTCGCACCTGCGAGACGATCCAGTTGATGCAGTCGGGCTGCGCGTAGATGCAGGTGGCGACAATCGGGACTGCCATGCACAGAGACATACCACTGGCTTAGTCTCCATCACCCATAGCCACACCATAAACTTGCTCTCTGTATAGGCGACGCACTGGAGAGATAGAGGCCGAAGCGCGCGGCTTCCATGCGGAGGTTGGGCATGGTCGCTGATGGAAATGATCGGTTCTTTGTGCCGTCTTATTGATGGGCGACTTCGATGGTAGCCTTTTATGGCGGCCCACTATTGAGGGTAGCCACGGTCCATCGTACGTAATGTTGCGCGAAGGTTACTTCGATGTAACTGAAGGTGATCTTGAAGAGGCGTCATGATCCAACACTGCCGCCTTCCCACAGTAAAGCACAGCAGTATGGGCGGCAATCGCGCGGCGTACAAGACGATCCCTGTACCCCCACGTAAACAGCACGTGGGCGATGGCAGCGATGTTTACTCGGTCCGCAGAGGGCAGCCCACGCGACACGGAGCGGACAATAACCAGGAGCCAGACGACACAGTCAAGCGGTGCGGGTATGAACCCAACTTCCATGGTCCAGGCGGAGGTGCACAGCGTGGCAGCGACGAATACGACTATGGTGAGGAGGAGGGCGACGACGACTATGAAGAAGAGGCCGCGTTTGAGCGCGAGCGGGAGCTGCTGCGCGACCGCGAGGAGATGCGCCGGCGATTCACGTTCCAGGAAGCAGTCCGCAGGCGCCGCAATCTCAAGAGCGATATCACGAACGCAATGCGCCGTAAGCGACGGCTGCTCATGCGCAACGAGAACCTTCGATTCCGAGAGCTCTACAGGCCGCCCGAGCCCGGCGTCGTGCTCTGCGTCATCGCGATGGTCACAATCGTCACGCTCATTCTCACCAAGTCGTGGCCCTTTTACTGAGACGATGCGTAGCGCATTTCTACGTGTTTCTTCATAGCACTAGCGAGAGAGAGAAGAGATGCTGTTATACACTTTTCAGTATTCAAGAGTCGGTTGCACGACCCTTGGGCGTTTGCTTCAGACGTGGAAACACATGAAGGTCGACGCGCTGGGCGTGCCGGACGAAGTGGCGAATGGACTGCTGGACGCTGGATCTCCACGCGGCACGCTCATGTGGACGCCACTGCAGTACGCGAGCGCTCTTGGTGGTGAGGAACTCACGCGAGAGATGCTGGCCGACAAGAAGAGCGACGCGAATGAACGCGGTCGCACGAAGTTTGGGTACACGCCACTCCACGTCGCCGTGCGGTTTGGCCACGAGTCGATCGTAGATGTGCTGCTGAAGGAGGGCAATGGGACCATGCCTGCAGATGATGCCGTAGGTTTTCCACGCCTGGATGAAGAGGATAGAGCCATGCTGACGGTGGTGAATGTTCGACGAATCAGGTTGGTGCGAGTCCGCTCCACGTCGCCGTCGTACAGGGAGACTTGGCCATGGTCGAGAAGCTCCTGGTATTTACCCAGCAGATGCCCACGACCAAGAAGGGCACGACGCCGTACGAACTGGCCATGCGACTGGGCCACGTCGAGATTGCGCAGGTGCTGCGGAACCACGCGCAGCAGCTCGAACGCAAACAGCAGCTCGGCGACTGGCTCGCGAGCATTGGCATGATGCAGTACGCGCCGCTGCTCCACGCGGCAGGCTTTGACGACGCTCAGTTTTTGCTTGCTAATGGCCTGAGTGACGCGACGCTGGAGGCGTTTAAGATAGAAAAGGAAGGTCATCGCCTCAAGCTTCAGAGTCTCTATATGCTCAAGGAGTTTCTGCAGGAAGGAGAGGATGAAGGTGAGGAAGGGGAGGACGAGGAGGAGGACGAGGAGGAGGACGAGGTCAGTGATACGAGCGGTGACGAAGGCAGCGAAGTGCTGTTAGAGGACGAGAGCGACAGCAGTGACGCAGACGACGACTGATGCGAGTGGAGGGAAAGGCGGACGATAATAAAGAGAGAGAGAGTAGTTCTAGCTACCGTGGATCGTTGCGTTGATGGCCGAGACAGTCTTGTTGTAGAGCCCCACGGGGTTGGGCGGCGTGACTTCATCAGGGACATAAAACGTCTTGTCGTTTGGATTCACCGACTTGTAAATCACGATGCCAGCAATGCCCGCGAAAACGAGAAAGGCGAGCATGAGGATCACGCGGTCGGTCGCCATGCGCCGCGCAAAGACACGGATGAGTTTGTCGGCGCGCGTGAGATTGTCCTCCATGCGCATGACCTCGTCTGTGATGGTCACGATCTGCTGGCGCTGCTCGCGGAGCTGCTCGCCCGTGGCGACCGCGACTTCCTTGGACTGCTCGACCATTTTCTGGGTACTCATGAGCGACTGCTCGGTCTTCTTCTGCACGTCCAGCGCCTTGTTAAGCAGTTCCGTGTTGCCCGCCGGCTGTGAGCCGCGCGGCGCGGACCCCGACGGCGTGCGGTCGCCGAAGAGCCCGCTGCGTTCGTGTTCCGTCTTGGCCCATTTCACTTCGCCCGTGAGTTCTTCCACGCGCGCACAGTGCTCGTCGAATTTCTATAGAGGGAGAGAACAAGGGCATGTGAGAAGAGAGGGAATAGAGAAGTGGAGGAAAAAGACGCACGTCTTTAAACTGCTTGGCTTGTTCTCGCGGCGCCTGGCGAAGCGCGAGCTGGTAGCCCTTCTTGAGCTCGACAATCTCCTTGAGCTTCTTCTCGGCCATTGCCAGCAGCTGCAAGACGAGCATTAGTACGGAAGCAGAGACGCGTTCGCTATTCAGCACTGCCACACCTCTGGCTTGATGCCGGGCGGCGCCTTGACCAGCTTGCTCATGGTGTCGTTGAGCTTTTCGAGCGCGTCCGTGAGGTCGGCATCGTAGTAGCTGATCTCCGCCATGGCGCCTCTCTCGCTCTCTCACTCACTGTGGGCTGACGCTCTCGCCAACAGCAGCAACTCCGAGGGTACGCTGTCCACGCGCCTCTCTTTCTCTCTCGCCTTCTGCGTTGCACCAGCTCTCACTGTAGCAGCAGCAGCAATAGATCAGCCATGCCCATTTTCAGAGATGGCCGTTTCGGAAACGCGCGAAATGGCTTCACGTACAGTATATTACCATAATAGAGGGCTCCGTAATACCGTATCAGACATATTAGTTTATTGTAGAATCATGTGTGACGTGGTGCAACGGAGAGTTCTGGAATTCGAGGGGAGAAGCAATGGACACCACGCATGGGAATGCATTGGAAAGAAAAAGGAAGAGAATATAATAACGTATCGTGTCCTCTAAAGAAAAAAAAAAGCGGAGTGTGAAAAGTTCAGCGCAAAGCACGCCATGCGGTGGTGGTGGGTCGACGGAGAACCGGCAGCGCCCGAGTGGCATCCCCATGATGCCACGCAGTTCGGGTAGCAAACTCGCCAATTGCGAGGCTTTTGGACTGCGGCTGCCGGACGAACTTGGCCTCTCGCTCGCTCTTTTTCTCGGTCTGTATCCAGTTGGAGATCGGAGGAGAAAACGGACGAGAAGCCAAGTCGCTCTGAACGACACGAACCTTCCGGCACATGCGGTGTGCGTGGCTGGAGCGTTTGGGAATGATCAGCAGCCTTCGTGATGGAAATACTTGACGAGAAGCTAAAGTCACCCGCCCACGCCCGCGATTTAGAACGACGGCGGCGCGAGCTTGCGCTCCTCGAGCTCGGGGTTCATCATCTCCTCGGGCACGGCTGGGTTGGACGCGAAGTATTCGTTGACCATGATGCCGACACCTTCAATGGCGCCAAGCAGCACACCACCGACCAGCGCCTGCTGGGCCGCGACACGAGGCCCGGCGCGGATCGCAAGCGCGCCACCCGTGGCGGCACCGGCGAGAATCGAGTTCCACGGATCTTCTTTTCGCCGCAGCGCCTCGAACGAGCAGTCGAATGAAGAGAAGAGCAAACCCCAGACGGCGAAGCCGCCGGCGAGCACCGGTGCGCGCATCTTGGCGTTGTAGATGGCGCCACTAAAGCGCTGGCCTGACGGCGAGTTGCGAGCGCCCTTGATGGTGTGGAAGGCCGTGCCAAACACCGCGCCAATCACGAATCCACCGCCGGCATCCTCGACAATACGGAACGGACACGGCTCACGCTCCATTGATAGTGCTGCTGGTGGTGGTACGTTCTCGCTGTGGCGTCGGCGCGCGGATGGATGTCTCTCCCCCACGGAAATGCGAATGCGATCGCTCCTTTGCGGAGCTCCTCAGATTTTGCTGGCGAGGAAGAGTGATGGTCATGGACTCGCCACCAACCAGAAAGCAAGCTGAGAACCCCCACCCCCGATACGTCACCAACGCGTTGTGTAACCCAGTGTACCGTAACCATGGTACACAGGGTACAACAACAACTCTAAAATCACATACTTCCATGAAATAGAATGGATACATTTAATCGAATTGGGTTTCGGTTGACGCACGTTCACGAGCGGCAAAGGAGAACGACGCTTCTACGGGGACTCTGCCGTGCTCAAAGCGACACGACTTTGCCGAGGGCGAGGGCAATGGACGCGCCGAAGGCGATGGAAGCGGTTGTCCATCGTACGTCGAAGGCGTCCTTAATGTCGTTGTTGAATGACGAGCAATAGTATTGTTGCAAATCGCCGAGATGAGTTCGAAAAGTCCAAAGACCAGAACGCCTTCGATCGTGCGGAACAGCGCCGGCCGCAGTCCTGCGCGAGCGGTAATCGCCCCACGCGTCGCCCCGACGGCGAGAATCCTGTTCAACGGATCTTCTTTATCCCCACGCGCAGTCTGAATCGAGCACTCGAACGCACCGACCAGAGCCGACCAGAAAGCTATGTTGCCCATCAAAACTGGAGTCCGGGTCTTGGCAAGCTTCATGGCGCCGAGTAGCTGCTCGCCGGGTGGCGACCACATGGCTCCTCGATACGCGTGATACGGAAACGCGACGGCTCCGACGACGAACCCTCCGCCGCCATACTCGAGGATCCTATGCGGACACGGCACAGGTGTCTCCATGGTGGTGGAGGAGGAGGAGGACGTTGTGCAATGAGGAGAATCAGTGGGGAAATGGCGAGATCCGCAGACAAAAATCTC
The DNA here is from genome assembly GCA_023335925.1 of Pythium phragmitis. NCBI lineage: Eukaryota > Oomycota > Peronosporomycetes > Pythiales > Pythiaceae > Pythium > Pythium phragmitis. The sequence goes on along the minus strand of JAADVZ010000098.1, from coordinate 13,256 downwards.
AGCGACAGGACCATCACTCCTAACTAGCATTCATTCCGACGGCAAGATTATGTGCAAGTCCCGTCATCAGTTTTGGGAGAAGTTCACGACTCGAACAGCGCGTACTTGGCGTCGGCGAAGCCCTTGGAGACCGCCGGTCCAATCTCTGCGACCGCGTCTCGCAACGTGTCGCGGTAACGGTACACACCGATCGCCAACGCCGCAACGGCAATCGCTGTTCCGCCTATGGCGACCAGATCCCCCGAGGGATCGTCAGCCTCGTGGATATCGTGTCGGTGACTGTTGCTCCTGGTGCTGCTTGTGTTGGCGGCACTTGATGACGGTGCATGGGCAATTCGATCGCCAGAGCCGTTCGTTGCGAGTGGCGCTTGCATCGTCTCCTGTGTCGCTGGAGGTGCGATCGTCGCGTGCGCGGCTTCCAGTATTCGCTAATGAGACAGTCCATTCGGTCAGCAGTGGATTACACGGTCGTTGGTTTTCCACTCAATCAATCGTACCTGCTTCGTTCTCTCGTCCAGTACGGCGTCGCCCGTGATGTAGTCGCGCACGGCCTTGGGGTTCTCGTTCGGTGACAGCACGTGGAACACGAGCAGCTCCGTCAACTGCTCATAGCGAGATCTGCATTCGCTCGGATCCGCTGCAGTTGCCATCGCTGCTGCACATTGCTGCAGCGACTCGTTCAGCAGCTCCAGTGCGAGCGCCCTGTTGTCCATCGCGATCAAAAACTTGATCCTGAGGAAGGCCAATACAATACAGTAAGCCCTCGTCATCAAGCAACACAGTGGATCACTCCAGTCCAACAAACGCAAACGCCACACGTTACCACTGGAGAGAAAGAGGAAAGGGCAGCGGGGCGAGCGAGCGCATGACCATCTCGGCAGTCTCAACTTCGTCTTGCCTGGCCAATTCGAAGACCGACTGCAAATACATGGACACCAGCGCCTCTCTACAACCACAACCACTATTACAACTCCAAGATCAATGACAAGAAGACAGCGGACCGTACTCTGGCTGCGTCATAGTGCCATCGCGCGTCTCGGTCTATGTTGACGCTCCCGTTATCCATCTCGTTCTTGTCACAATAACCAGAAAAGGGGGGTTGCCACGCACCGCTGCGATCCGCTCGAGCAGCTTCTCTCGACTGTGCTGCAGCACGTCCTCCCAATCGCCCCTGATAAACGCCTCCTCGATCGCACTGGTCTCCATCGCGCTAGTGGTGGGCTGTCGCTTCTCACACGTTCGGGTTGTTGATGCAGCACTTGTTGCCCAATAACAGTTAAGAACAAGCAAGCATATATGATACAAACTACATGGCTTCATACTATATCCATTGACTGAAATAATAGCTTGTATTATTGAATATCCACCAATCCCCTGTCGGAAGCGCATCATCCACATTCGAATGGGCAATCACCACCAGCAGCTCCAATCCAATTGCTCGATTCAGTTCTCTTTGCCGCCGCCATGTTGCTGCCGCTCGTGAACGCCAACGCCAACGACGCCAACGTGGCAGAGACCATCTCAAGGCTCAGCGTTCTGTCTTTTGTGGCAGTGCAGCTGCCACGCGCGACGCTCGATGCACTCGCACCGGTCGACAACGCCGCTCTTGATGAGGCACAGATTCGGCTCAAGCGCGCGCTGCTCACGAGCCGTTCGATCGCCGGTCCGTTCGGTGTCGACATGATGACGGCTGCAATCTCGTGGCTTGACCAGGGGCTCCGCAAGGTGCTGGTTAATGCCGAGTCCATGGAGGACAGCGAACTCCAGCGCGTCGCGACTGCCGTGTCGGAGCTGCCGGCGAATCGTGTGGTGCTGTGCGTGCCCGTCGATGTGGAACTGTTGGTCGCCAACCCAGTGGAGATCCAGAGCAAGCTGCAGCGTCTGCAGGAGACCATCAGCGGCGTTGTCGTGTCACTGCGGTCGTCGTCAGCACTCGATTTCCAAGACGACGTCACATACCAAACCCAGGCCGACGCTGTCCAGCAGGTCCGCTCCGGGTTTGACGAAGGGTTCTTGTTTGCTGTCGAGTGGCAGAACGCATTGGACCAGCCAACTGCCACCACTGATGTGCCGCGTATCGCTGCGCTCCACCACAAAGGTATCCATGTCGTGGCATCGGCTCTGCCACAGGCAAGTGACACCGACTCGAAATCCCTCGACGCGGGTCTCGCCTTCGTCGCATGTCTGCGCTCGGACCGTCCCGATGGCTTGTTCACGACGGTCGTCGCCGACGAGGCCGGCGTGGCGTTGGGGCTCGTCTACTCGAGCACGGAAAGCGTACTCGCCGCGATCCGCAGCGGCCGCGGCGTCTACTACTCGCGGTCGCGCCAGGGGCTCTGGAAAAAGGGCGAGAGCAGCGGGAACGCCCAGCAGCTTCTCCAGCTCGATGTGGATTGCGACAGCGACGCGTTGCGGTTCACTGTGCGCCAGGCGGGCGCTGGCTTTTGCCACTTGAACACGCGCACGTGCTGGGGCGAGAGCGGTGGTCTCCAGCACTTGCAGAGCCAGCTCGCTAGTCGACTGGAGGAGGCACCGGAGGGATCCTACACCAAGCGACTGTTTAACGATCCCGTGCTGCTGCGGAACAAGCTCGTAGAAGAAGCGCAGGAGCTTGCTGAGGCCGAGAGCCACGACGACGTGGCGGGTGAGGCGGCGGATGTCATGTACTTTGCCATGGTGCGGTGCGTAGCTGCCGGCGTGACGCTCGCGGACATCGAGGTAGAGGTCCTGACATAATTGGAGTGCTTTCAGGCTGGGAGGCTGACATTTTGTGTGTATAGAACAAGCTCGACATGCGCGCGCTCAAGGTCAAGCGGCGTCCGGGCAACTCCAAGGCGTACCGCATCGAGGCCGCCGAAGCGATCCTGAATCAGCCCAAGCAGTAGGAAAAGAGAGACACTGGAGAAAAGACTGGACGCCTGTGCTTTTTTCTCGATATGCAAGTGCTTTTATTATCCTTCCTCTTCGACCCAAGCAGAGACGAGCTGTCCATTCCTTTCGGTACTCGTGAGAGGAACAGGCAATCGCCCACAGCGCTCGACCGAAACATACGTACAGTTCGGTACTCGGAAGAGGGTTCGTTTATTCGTCGTCCTCTTCCTCCTCCTCTTCATCGTCATCGGCCGACTTGAACTTGGTCCAGTCAACGTGGTGATACAGGCGCTGCAGATCCATACCCACACAAGTCAGTCTCTCGATACGCCGTCAATAGAACAGGAGGTACAGGAAGAACGTACGCCGCGGTTGGAGGTCTCCCAAATGTAGTTGGTCGTCGAGCCGTAGACGGCCTCGGCGACCACGACAGCCACGAGCACGGTCGTGACGTACGCGCGGTTGGTCTTGAAGAGCGTCTGGTAGACGGCCTCGAGCGCGCCCTTGCCGTTCACGGACGAGCGCTTGGAGGCGAAGCGCACCTGGTGGCGCGCGGCGGCGGTCGCCGTGGGGCGCAGCAGCGAACGGGCGAGCATTCTGCTTCTCGGTCTCTGTAGCTCTCTGTGGGGGGCGACGAGGTTTGCGGTGGTGGCGAGGCCGTGGGAAAGAACGGCACGCGGACGGACGGTATTGGATGGACCACCCAATCACCCAATTATCCACCATGTAGGAAACACCCATTGGACCCCCAAAACAACCGGTACACTGTACCGTAGTCATTAAATCGAGGACAAATAGTGACGTTGAAGTGCCTGCCATGAGGGGACAAGTCTATTCTGTTTCCCTCGACGGTTTTACTCAGGCAAATATACCCTCGTCAATAGAACACGGACATTTTTCGCCTCTCCATCGGCGCGCGCACGACACCCAGCGCCACATGGCATCCAGTGGCTCGCCAGCGACCGTGGAGACGCCCCCTCGGCCGCCGGTGCCGGGTGATGCCGTCGTGTATGCGTTGGTCGCGAGTCGGCCCCTGCCGTCCATCGACCCCGCCAAGACCATCAAGCAGGTCGTCTTGAGCCCACAGCAACTCACCCACTTCAACCGCTCCATCCGTCGCTGGCGGTACTGGCTCGCTCCAGGCTACTGGACCGGCGTCGGGCTCGGCGTCTGCACGCTCTTCGCCCCGGCACGCATCGGCGTCTGGTGTGCCGCCGTCAGTATGCCGCTGCAGCTGATCCCGTCCGTAGTGTCGCTGCTCGCGATGCGATTCGACATGGCCGTGCTCGTCGTGAGAGGCTACGAGTTCTGGTACCTCACCATGAGCAATCTCGCCGTGTCCACGCTCATCTCGTTCTCCTTTAACGACGTGCGGTTTCTCGTCATGGTCGGCGCGTCCGTCGCGTTTGAAACGGCGCTCTTATTGGACGCCAACCACCGCGCGTCGCGGCTCGTGAGCGTCGCGACGGTGCTGGGCGCGCTCACGAACGTCGCGTACCTCACCTGCGCAGCGCTGGGCGTCATCGAGTACGGCCGCGACTTGCGACTCGTGCGGTACAAGCACCGGATTCTCTTTGCCGACGACGTGACCGCCAACCTCATCGTGACGCTGGTCCTGTTGCTCGTGCGCAATGGCGTGCGCAAGTTCAGCCACACGACCACCGACAAACGCCACGTGCAGTGCATCACGTATCGCTGTACAGTCGCGCTCGTGGCGCGCGTGGCTACCACGCAGTCGCGACGAATGTCGTCTCAGCTGCGGTTGGCGTCATCCACGACCCCCGCGCCGTCGCAGGTCAATCGTACGGCTACTGGTGCGCAGCAGCTCACTCCACTCAAGTTCGTTCGCGACAGTCTCCGATACAGCGCGGCCGATATCTTACTGCCACGGCGGCTGCGCGTACAGCTCCCTGTGTGGGTCGTAGGGATCTACAGCGGGCTGCTCCATACCGCCGCGTGGATCAGCCTGAGTTCCTGGATCCTTGCTGCCGTCGCGGCCGACCCCACGCTTGCCCGCACTGCGTCCGTGGTCTCTCTATGCGGCGCCTGCGTCGTGTGCTGTAGTTATCTCGCGCTCGTCCAGCGGCAGCTGCTCTCCCGTCTCTTCACGTCGTTTGACTTTGTCTTCTTGTCGGTGCAGTTTACGGTCGCGCACTTCTGTCTCGCCGACATTCTCCAGTGGTCCAATCCACGCGTGCTCATTGTTCTGAGCTCGTGGCTCTGGACCCACTGGGTCCTACTGCTCGACGCCGTGCTGCCCGTCCACAAAGCCCCGCCGTGTCTCCATTTCCGCCCGCGCGTGGCCTCGGCCGTGCTGCTGCTGTTCGTCATTGAGCAGCTTCTCGTTAGTATTGCCATCGTCTTTCTCGATCACGTTGACGACCCGCGACTGCAATTCGACGACCGCGTCATCTTTACGCTGACGCTCCACGGACACGTGAGGCAGCTGCGCGTCGTGCCATTACTCTTTGGCCGCATGGTCGCGACGCTGTCGTGGTCGCTTCGCCTTCTCTGGCGGCTTCGCGACCGCCGCGCAGACAACGAGTGCCTGCTGCTGCAGGGCCGCGTGCAGTATGAAAACTCGGCGGCCTTCTCGACCTTTGCGTTGAGTATGGCGTCCATGCGGTGGCTGCGCAGGCAAACACAAGTGGCTCCAACGGAGTCTCGATGAGATCTGAAAGGCGAGGCGGCCATCACATCAGAGCCGTGCCAGCGCAATCGAAGGATCTCACGTGCTGGACTTCAACTTGGGCTCAGAAACCTCCATTACTCCATACACATGAAGTGACCGTTTCCTACCAAAACACTAGCGACTACTACCTCTTCTTTTCTATATATGTGACATGTGGAAGAGAAGAAGCGACGGGTCGATGTGTGAGGAGCTCCGACTTTAAAAAGGTCTCTCGCCTCTCTTTTCACACTTGAAAAAGCACCAACGCCCCCAACCCAGAAGCAATCTCCCAGCGGCCATGTGCGACTGGCCCGACTTTTGCTGCAGTTATCGCCGCCCAACCTGCCGTGGTCTGTGCAAGGGGACGAACGTACGATGCCAGCAGTCGCGTTACTCAATGCCGACGGGTTCTGCAAGTACCACGTGCCAGACGCGCCGCAGTGCGTTGGTTTCGCTGTCGCGAAGGGCAAACGCTGCGAACGTCGCTGGAATCTTGATAGCGACCAACGGTGTAAGTACCACGCACTGGACGCGCCGCAGTGCGTCGGTATCGCCGCTGTCACAGGCAAGCGCTGTGGATGTTGGTGGGATCTCAACGGCAATCAACTGTGCGAGGACCACGCGTCGCAGGAGGTCAAGAAAGAAGACGTCAAGGAGGAGGAGGAACGCACAGCGGAGACGACGAGCGTCGACGTCATCAAGACCGAGAGTGGTGATACCACGCCAGAGTAGAAACGCAAGCGGATCCAGTGCCGTGGTGACGCTGTGACCACGGGGAAGCGGTGCTGCATCTCGAAAGATCTCAACAATCGCCAGCTCTGCAAGTTCCACGTTGGCCAGGTCGTCATGTGTCACGGCGTGGACGCAGCGACGGGCGGGCGATGCGGGAGCACCAAGGGCGTGGATGAAAGGGGGTTCTGTCCTCTCCATGCCGAGTCTTCGGAGGGTGAAGAGGATGCCGCTGATGGTTATGATGATGATTGGGCCCTCGAGCCCGCTGATGACTACGATGATGACTGGGCCCTCGAGACCGATGGGAAGTCGAGAGCAACGGCATGGAACCGCTTGAGTGTGAGACGGAAGTATGGACACCAGTGGGGATCGAAGACGAAGCAGAGAGCGACGCAAGCCAACACGCGTGTACCGACAACGACGGCTATTCGACGGACACTTCAGCCCCTTGAAGCGCAGCTCGAGTGTGTTGGAAGACGGTGTGAAAACGGCAAGAAGCCGGTGGGAGCGTGCGTGTTGTATTCGTGTTTTTACAGTCTTAAGTGTACGGCTTCTAAATCCCAATCTATCAATCCTCTGGCCATGGGAATGGTTTCACTGCATAACATGGCGGATCGCATCGGCGTCGTGGGGCATGCCCCAGCATCTGTAGCCCAGAAAATGGGCCGAGTAGCACAACCCTTCGGTCTCGATGCCGTCGTATCCTTCCTGGTCCCACTCGCTGCCTATCACGTAGTGGTGCGTGAACAGCACACCCTGTCTGTGGACGTCGGCGTTGACGTAGAGCATCGTGCCGCCCACCGAGTCGAGCGGGATGAAGTCTTCCCTCGCCCCTCTGTAGGTCTTCATGTGGCGGTCGCGTAGCCCCGCGGGGACGAACCCGCTTCTCTTGCGCTGGTCTGCGTCCGGTTTCGTGCGCGTGCCGACCCAGGCGTTGAGGTCGTACTCGTACCTGCCTCGATAGCACACGGGCTGCACAATGTCGAGGCCCGAGGTCGTCATTTTGGTCAGCAGATGCGGCGGCACTTGCTCCACGTCGGCGTCGAGCCACACGACGTGCTGGTGCCACGTCTGCAGCGTTGACAGCAACGCAAAGTTGCGGTATCGCGCGAGCATGCGGCGCCGCTCGTTCTGGACGCCCGAGGCGTGGCGCATCTCGCGCGTGACGTTGGCGGGCGCGTCCAGGTCGCTACGGAAGAGCAGCGAGAACTGCGCGTACTCGCTGATACGGAGAAGCATGTTTTCTTGGACGGACTGGAATTCCGCCATGTCGGACACGAGCATCGTGAGCGAGATCTTGGCTTTTGGGTACGTGAACGTTGCGAGCAGCTCGAAGAAATTGGTGCTCGAGCGGTGCAGGCCCCACGACTCGCGGTTCTTGAGCACAACGACGAGCAGCAGCGAGCCGTCGTCTTTGTTGGTGGCGTTGCTCAGTACGTCGCGGTTCTGGAGGCGCCAGTGGAGACCGCGCTGCAGCTGCCCGTGCTGTGGAAAGAACTCGGTCGACTCGACGATGGTGTCGTCTGCGACGCGTGACTCTGGGCCGACCTCGGCGCGGTGTCCGGCAGTGAAGAAGGGCAGTACGAAGGTGCGTGGGTGGAGCACGCTTGTGATGGGGGCTCCCTTAACCTGGACGGACTGAGTCGGTTGGGTGGCGGCTGAGCCCCGCAGCGCGTGGAGGTCGGACGGCGCCTTCGAGGGACTCATGACCATGCAGCTCGTTGTTAAGAGTGCGACGACGGCGGCCACGAGCAGCAGTACGTGGCGAAAGTTGGACCGAGCGGCCGTCGGCTTGAGCGACGGCGCGGGCTGCATGGTGAAGTGGTGAGCTGGTGAACTGGTGAAGTGAATGTTGCGACTGCGTGCAGAGGTTCTGTCTCACGACCGGGGTCGGATCTGGTCTGAATACTCACGAAAGATAATATGTTTAGTCGGCAGGACGAAGGGATAATAAGTTTACTCCATACGATTCCGCCTTTTGTACTGGTTGAATTAAAGTCTGAATGGAGCGGCATGGCTACTAGTATTTTAGTAGAGTCAGAAAGACCAGACAAAAAGAAACGTTTAAAAGAGTACGCACGCACTGGCGACTGTGGGTATTCACAGTTCCCACGACTTCGCCCGCCTGGCAGATCCGCAGCCTGCCGCCGCGGCAACACGGTTCTGATAGTAGTATATCGCCGTGTCAACACGGTTCTGATATTAAAATATCAGAACCGATCTGCAGGCGAACGAAGTCGTGGGGGCTGTGAACGCCTACAGTCGCCAGTGCGTGTGTACCAAGTCTTTTGTCTGCTCTTTCTGACTCGTCTTGTTACGGAGCTCTCCACGCTAATCCAATCGGCTGACCAATGTGGCCGAGGCAATGCGCTGGCCTGACACCCACAAGCCGCATGGCTACATCCACGTATACCGTATAGTACGTATACATTCATCTACGTGGTCCACACGATTCAAACGTGATTTTATCCGGATTTTTGTCGCGAGGTCATTTTGATTCCCCAGTCTTCCCCCCAAAAGTTGCCCTCCACCGGTCACCAGCATGGTGCTGTTCAACGAGACCGAGGCGACGCTGCTGCTGGATCTCTATCTGCACTTCCGCTCCAATGCGCAGAACCTCACGTCCGGCGGCGTGCTGCTCAAGATGCACGCGCGCGACGAGCTCACGCGCGCCATGAACCGCTTCTTCAAGCGCGAGGCCCCGTGGACCGGTGCGTTTGGACTTGTAGCTCTTGGCGTAACTCCAGAGAGCTCAGTAGCTAATCAAACGTAACCAGAGAGCCAGGTCACAGTCAAGTTCAAGAACCTGCGCAGCGAGTACATTGAGCTCAAGTGGCTCACGGAGCAGCCCGGCTTCCAGCTCGACGGCAAGGGCATGAGCGACGACTGGTGGGGCGACATCAAGGCGCGCCGCCCCAAGGTCCACGCGTTCAAGGGCAAGCTGCCGTGGCCCTTCTACAAGAAAATGGCCGTGATTGTGGGCGACTTGCCGGCCACGACGGTGGCCACGGACGCGCGCAGCATGCAGCGCATCAGCCAACTGCTCGCTGACATGGCTGCCGCCAACGGCCAGTCCAGCAAGAGCGGCTACGGCCACCTCGCGAACAATGCGCATGGCAGTGGAGACGCGTACACGGGACCGGCGTCCAGTAACGTGAGTACGAGCAATGGCGTCGACCTCGTTGGACGCTCGACGCCGATCCCCTTCCAGCAGCAGCAGCAGCAGCAGGCCAAGCGACCACGCGACAGCAGCAGCGGCGGCGCCAAGCGACTGCGCCGGCGCGCGGGCGAGCTCACACCGGACGAACATGACCGACAGGAGTCGTTTGCCAAGTCGGTCGAGCATGGCTCCAAGGCCGCGGCCGACATGGCGCGCGGATTCAACGATCTCGTCGCCGTGTACCAGCAGCAAGTCGCCAAGTGTGTACATGCAGAGAACGCCGCCATGGCCGCTGGCATGGGCGACGCCAGTCTCGAGGTCCAGGAGCAACGGCAGATTCTCGCGTCGCTCGCGGCCGCACTCGAGAAAAGCTCCCAGGCGACGGCCGAGATGGCCAAGGGCTACCGTGACTTGGTGGCGTTTTTCATTCAGGAAAACGACGACGCGGGAGGCGCAGGACCACAGGTGCTCTAGAGGGAACTGTATCTCATCCGATAAACTACTAGTGTGTGGGTTTGGTTGGGCGAATGAGGGCGGTGTCATGAATGATTGATATTGAGTCGCTTTGAGGGGGGTTTCTCTTTCTTTCACCCAGACTAGAATTGGGACGCACGCCGGTTGTGGAAGCATCGACCCGCACATTCGGACAAGGGCAGGCGGCAAACAACTACTGTACAGATATCACAAGTTGGCAGACCTCGGCTCCGAGCGAATGATGTCTGGTCATAGCTCGGAGGCTCTGAAAAAGGCGCTGGCTTGAAGCGTCAAGTATTAGCGATGGGGCTAGAGGTCGATTTTTGCCTGAGGTGATGGCGGGCCTCGTATCTGGTCCTGCGTGCGTCGGCTGTTCTGTAGGGAGCATCGCTCTGTACTGGATCTCGACTTCAAGCGAAGACCATCAAAGGGAACTCAGAATGGCCACTGCTCCATCCGTTCACTCTGGGGCGATCGGACACACTCCAGCAGTCGACCAGATCTATCAAGTCGGAAACAGATTCACCATCTTTATCTGTCCTTGAAACATTGATACCTCACCCTGCGTCCACTGAGCGAAGAAAGTCGGTTTGGTAGTTGCTCAAAGTATATGGCGCGAAATGGGGCGCTGAAGGCCCCCTGTTCCGAAAGCACGACGCCAAGGACGACCGTTTGCTGGTTCCCAGCGGCACTGAGCGTGGGCGATGGCGTGTCGTACCGGTAGACTCGGCAGTACCACAGTACCAGCGTCTCATCCTCATCAGGCTTTAATCCCACAAGAACAGACGCTTGTGCTGCGCGTGTCTACGAGCGTCCTTCCCAGGCGACGTACGATTCTTGCTCGTGCTTGATGGTGGCGGATAAATACGCTGCGCCTTCTGCTATAGTATTAACATAGTACGAAGTAGTGAGCACCGTATCATGTATTGTCTTGTTCGCTTGACACAGAGGGAAAAGAAAGTCGGTCAAAATGCAGTGCCACTTGGGCTCTGAGGAAGAACTTCTGAGAGGTAAGGGGTGGGCTGAGAGTGACAAGAAAGTGACCACGGTCACACGTAGCTGCTTGGAGTTAACTCTCAGGAGCTGGCAGATTGGCCGGGGATCAGAACAGGAGATAAGCGTTGCGGCCGTGGAAGACCATCACGTGGGAGAGGTCACGGGTGTAACAGACCACGTACAACTTCTCCACGGAATTCAAATCGGGAGCGAGCCTCTCTCTCGTTGTGTCGTTGATCGCCGCAACCTGCCGAAAGTCAATTAAGCAGTGGTCGCTGAGCTGCAACAGAGAGTACGGCTCCCCCGGAGCAAAACGGTGGACATGCTCGCGTAACTTGTTGGCGTCTCGTAGCAACTCGATGCCCCAGAAATGGTCGCCGCCGTGAACCGTGAAGTCAATAAAACCCGGCGACCCGAACAACGCGCCGACGTCTGCGGACGTCACAAACGAATGCGGCGTGCAGCGGTACACCGCCTTGTAGAACTCCATCTGCCACGCTCTCTCCAGAGGGATACCAGTCCGCAGGCTTCGGCCAAGCGTCTGGCGGATTGCGTTGAAGTCGAGTGTCCTGAGACTCCGCTGAATCAGTTCTTCTAGCGTTCTCGGTCCGTCCGCGGTTCGCTCGATGTGTCCGACCCGCATCTTGACGAAGTATCGCCACATGATTGGCGAGGAAAACTGGTACTCATTTTCAGTACGCACCAAGACACCGCTTCGCACGCACTCATCGAGACTGGGCTCATCGTCCGCAGTGTTCGTTCCGTACAAAAGCCGCTCTAGGCACCGTTGCTGATCACTCTGAAGAGCGTGAAAAATCCTGACAGCACGAATAGACATGAGATCGTTGAACAGCTGCGGATTCGGGTCCGGCAATCGACGAGCGAGCACCCGACGGGTCAGCGACCCACTCTGTAGCATGTAGATCCAGTCCTGAGCAGTCGGATATGAGTCACCGCCGCGCGTCCACATGTCTGGCACGTCATTGAGCGTACGAATCGTAGTGACACAAAGGCCGACGTGGCCACCAGTCAGCGCCAGAAGCAGCGCGCAAAACTGATCCATCACGTCGCCGAGGGTGTGGACGGAAGTGAACCAATTGGTGACGTACTCGTGGATCTCATCTTCCCGAAAGCTGAGTTGCTCGTTGTCTAGCACCAGATCCCGTGAAAACTCGACCGGAGTCGAGAGCTCGATATACCGCGGATCTGATCCATAGGCAGCAAGTAGCAACACGCGGAAATCGAACTGCGTGTCGGTGACCACGTGCTTGACCAGTCGCCAAAACTCGGACGATTTTCGTTTGGGTGAACCTCCAGCTGTTCCGTACAGCGCCTGGGCTTCGTCGATGACAACGTACACCGTGTATCCTTGCCGCGGGAGGGCGAGGACTTCATCCCATTTGATTTTGCACACATTGTGGAAGGCTTCACTGAAGTTTTCACCGCTCTTCATCACTAGCGTTGAGCAGGATGTAATCAAGACTCGTTGTTGTTGTTGGATGCGGCGGGCGTTCAACTCGCGACAGACCAATGCCGCGAGCGATGTTTTTCCTGTCATCGGCGGACTTTTGACCAGTAATACGTGCGTGCTGTCGAGTCGGTCGATCACTTGATTGACCAATGCGGTTCGCGGAAGCGTTCGCGCGTCGGTGAGGTTGACGCCCTGAAACATGGGTATCGACCCGTGCATCCCAACCCACCAAACATCTGGAGGGGGTGCGACGGTTCCCGATTCGATCGTCGGCGCCATCGTAAGTGCGCCTCCACCAAGAAAACCATCGGGCAGTTTCACGAGCACGTGGAGCTCGCGTTTTCTGGTCGGGAAACTCGATCCGAAGCACTCATCATCATCGAGTCCGCAGAGTGGATCCATCTCCTTAAAGCCTGTGTCGGGCACTTTTCCTTTCGCCAGAAGCGTACTGCGATTTGAGGCGCTCTTTAGCTGCTCATCGCCGACCTGGGGATCCTCCGGCATGAAGAGCTTGATGGCGCTCGCAGGGAACGAGAACCGATCTTCGAAGCGCTCTTGCTTGAAAATCGTAGCGCGCAGATTTGCAACCGTCGCGTTTCGTGCGATATCCACCGGGAATATGCTGCCCGCGCCGAGCACGCCGCACCAGATCTCCATCTTGTGCTTGTCGACCGCCGCCATGGTGCTGTGGTGTTCCTCTTCTTTTTCTTTTTGACTGTGCGAGAGAAATTCGATACCTCAACTCCTGTAACACAGATATGTCTGCAGTTGGTCGCCATGTCACCATTGACATGGCGACCAACTGCAGACATATCTGTGTTTAGGGTTTAGGGTTTAGGGTTTAGGGTTTAGGGTTTAGGGTTTAGGGTTTAGGGTTTAGG
>JAADVZ010000979.1:0-11182 GCA_023335925.1 Pythium phragmitis | reverse complement strand
ATCAACATGACCAGTCTTGATGAGCCATCCACAAAATTCTACTGTGTCCCGAAGCCGATCTCAATGAACTCTCCAACACGGCCATGCACCGTACTGTATCGTACGGTACAGTACCCGAACACGGGCAGTGCGGGTCGTACACTGCACAATAGTATTCCCTTGGTGGACCGCATGTGAGGTACTCTGTCAGAAAGTCAGGCCGAAGCATGTCTGACCTTAGCATTCTGGGCCCTTTCTTCTCAAATCAGGGCTGACACCACGCCATCCAGGTCCAAGGGATTCTGGTTTAGTTGCTTTTAGGCGTTGGCTCAATGCACAAGCGCTAGCCCGCAATTGGGTTTCTTTTTCTCTGGGAATATTTGCTTCTTCGTCACGCACGCTGAGAGTGACTCCGTCTGGTCAGCAAGTCCCGGGATCTGCAAGAACGGGTCTTGTGATGCTTCCTCAGGAACTGTGCTACATGTACAGTCCGACCAGGATAGTTGACGTCTCAAGTCCAAAGATCGTGCTTGTTGATCAAAGCGGTCAAATCATGAACCATCCTAAAAAAGAAGGCTCATTTTTTTAGCGCATGGGAAGTTCTAATTCGCTCCCTTGCATATTGCAAAGGACGCTGTTTGATATGGACCCTCCGTATTGACCCTCCAACGTCAGTGCTGGCGCGGATCGCTACATTTACAATGGGAGAACGTCACTTTGGCACATCTTGCGATAGCGTGGGTTCGCTTCAACAACCCCGCAATCTTGCATGCCTGGTCGCAGTCGATATATCATTGTGATAAAAAGAATACTATATGGCCTTTTCTTACCATGTGCTTCAGATTCTTCCAACTTCTGGCAACAGTACAGTTTTTAGCATCTCTCACTTTCGTTTCCACTTATAATAAATGACTAATGGCATAAAACACATATTCCTATAGAGACCTAAGATAAAACTTGATAAACTAATATCCTGTTAAGATTAGTTTATTAGTTCAGTGCTTACAGGAGCTACACACTAGTATGCCAAACGACGTTCAGGTTCACACGCTGCCTTTGGCAATCAGCATGCAAAGGCGGACAGTACTGTAGTAGCATGTGCTGTCATTGGCGCAGATCCAACAGTACAGTATTTGCAAAGGGCGCTGAAGTTGTCGTCGTCGTCGTATCACAATACGACAAACTTCAGCACCCTTTGCGCTCTAAGGTTGCTTCCAGATTGTGATTGACATACGTACTGGCGTGTTTCTGTGGAGAAGTTCTTGAAGAAATATGTTGATACTCCACCTTGAGCATTCAAAGTATGCCGCTCCCAAGGATGGAATGCTTGGTGCCTTGTCGCGCCGCTGACGACAGTCCCACTCACCCACTCTACAGTACTTGAGTCAGGATGTACTGATTCAGCACTGCTAAAAACTCGAAGCAGCTGCCAGAGAGAAAGCAAGCAGAATGACCAGCAGGTGCTGGCAACCGTGGCGTCCATCATATTGATGAGGCAAGCGCCAACATCCGACCAGAACACAGCCAGAATTATATCACCAATCTGTCCAGTCCAGTCGCTCTCTCCGACAGCAAGTTGCATCAGAGAAGAATCTCCTCTCCAGCTCTTTTCGGTTCTCCCACGAGCCATTCCAGTGGAGTGGTGGCACTCCCACTGATCCAGTGAACCAGTTCCTCAACGATCCAAACGCCTCCAAGTCCACCTGCCCGTTTTCTCCCTCGCTGCGTCGACCGATCGTGCGCGTAGGACGAGCTTCCATCTCTTCTCGCTGCGGTGCCATCACTCCGCATCACATCCCATTCCGCTCCCCAACAGCAGCACCACCAGTCGGTGAGTGGTTCCCCAGCTGCCCGAGCCAGTTGGGGTGATACTAACTTGCCACGACTGACAGAAGGCACGTGTGTCCAGATCCGGGAAGAATTGCGCGATATCACTCGCCCTTCCTACCCGAGAGAGCAACACCAACACCGACCATGGCGCCCCGCGCTTCCTTCCCGCTGCCGGAACACTATTTCCGCCCGGTCGAGCTCACGGCCCGCGACGTCCAGCAGTTCCAGCAATGGGCGCGCGCACTGGTCGAGGAAACGCTCGAAGGGTTCACGAAAGATCAGTACATGACCAAGGAGCAGCGCGAGCGCAAGTGGAAGCCACTCAAGCAGCGCGGCGAGCTCACCGTGTACCGGCGGCGCAGCGGCACCGAGGAAGAAGGCGACGAGTACCGGTATCTGTGCACGGGCACGACCGACGGCACGCTGGACGAGGTCATGCTTGGCCGGTACGCCGACTCGACCGACTCTTTCCGGCGCATGAGCGCCGTCTACCGCGAGGATCTCGTCGACTGCCTCGTGCTCCACACGATCGCCAAGCAGTCGCCCGCAAACCCCTTCTTCTTCTGCGGCTTCAAGTGGATGACCGTCAAGTCCCCGGGCAAGGGCCTCGTCAAGAACCGCGACGTGTGCTGGTTCGAGCAGTCGGGGCTCACGCGCGACCACAAGGGCAAGGAGATTGGGTACCACATTGCGCAGTCCGTGGACCTCGTCGAGTGTCCGCCGTTTGACGAGTCGGTCTGCATCCGCGCACGGCTCTCGGCGTGCTACCTCTTTCGCCGCAACAAGAGCGGCGGCACCAAGGTCTTTATGCGCGGCAAGAACAATGCCGGCGGCAACGTTCTCGACTGGATCGCCGACCAAAAGTCGGCCGACCTGTGGCTGCGCGCCGAGCGTGCGGCGCTGTGCACGCAGGCGCTCGTGTGCACCGAGATGGTGCGCGCGGCGCTGCCGGCGTCGGCCTTTGACTCGAGCGGCAGCCATAGCCGGTGTGAAGTGTGCGACGAAAAGACCTCGGGCCTCATGGTCTCGCAGAAGCAGTGCGCCGTGTGCCACCGCGTGACGTGCTCGCGGTGCGTGACCAAGCGCCGCGTGCTGAGCTCGTCCCGAGACTTTCTGGCCGACCAGCGCGAGCACTTCTGCAAGCGCTGCGTGCGCTTCTTTAACGAGATTCGCCACCGCGACCCGCAGAGCATCGCCATGGCGTGCGCGGCCGCAGCAGCACGAGCCGAGCCGCACAGTGGCGGCTCGTCGATGGCCTCTCGTGCGTACTCGTCGCACAGCAGCAGCCAGGCCTCGAGCATCGACTCCACGGACGGGCTGCGCGACCGGCAGTGGAGTGTGCCGTCGTCCCGGTCAAGCAGGGACCGCAGCCACGCAGACAATGTGCCGCCGTCGCCTGGCTCCATGAAGCGGCTCGCGCGCCAGGACTCGTTGCGGTCCGTGGGGTCCTCGACCGCCACGGAACCGGTCGTGCTGTACCCCGAGAGCATGGCCCCGCCGTCGAACCGCCCGCGCGTGCCCACGCATCCGCCGTCGCAGACCAAGCAGCCGCGGA
This sequence comes from Pythium phragmitis, assembly GCA_023335925.1. Classification (NCBI taxonomy): domain Eukaryota; phylum Oomycota; class Peronosporomycetes; order Pythiales; family Pythiaceae; genus Pythium; species Pythium phragmitis. Next base: position 7,818 of record JAADVZ010000979.1, on the reverse strand, counting down.
TGCGCCGTATCGCCGACTCGGACGCGTCGACGGTCGCGAGCAGCGTCGCAAGCACGGCCGCGACCCGGTACTACCCGACTGGACACTCGTCGTTCACGTCCGAGTTCTCGTCATACGCCGACTCGACCATGAGCATTGGCGACTCGTCCTACTCCATGTACCGCGACACGACCGACTCGAGCCCGCACCAGTCGTTCCAAAAGCACTTGGCCGGCTCGCAGTACGAGGGCAACACGACGCGGCTGGGCGCGACCGACGAGCTGCCGTCTCCGCGAGCTCCGTTGAGCAAGAGTGGGAGTGGGTACTACAATACGACACAAGAGGACATGATGCAGCAAATGATCCGCATGAACATCATGGCCGAGCAGGCGCGGCAAATGGTCAAGGACAACGACAAGTTTACGCGCAAGTTTAACTTCTACTAGAGAGAATATCTATCCATCAATCAATAGCACCGATAGGCCCATCAATCAATCACTTGTCTCCGATCCGCCCATCAATCAGACGGGAAGGGGAAACGTCGAATAGGAGGTGAGTCAGACGTTGGCCGCGGACTTTTCCTTGGCGAGCAACACAGCGTTGCTGGCCGGGACACCGCCTTCGTTGACCGAGAGCATCGGCGAGTGAAGGCTGTTGCGGTAGACGTCGTGAGGCACGTAGCTCAGCACCGAGGCCCAGTTGTTGCGGCTCACGGCATTGCCGTATCCGTACGCAAAGTACGACAGGATCGAGGCCGCGACCCACGCGAGGCTGAGCTCAATACCCAAGTAGGTGAGCTGCGCCATGAGGTAAAAGTTGGCGAGCATGGCGGCCGCCGGAATGAACGGCACGAACGGTGCTGAGTAGTTCTCGGCATCATTGGGTTCCTGCGGCAGCTTGACGGCGTAGTACACGACCGAGCCGGCGTACACGGCAAAGAAGAGGAGCGCGATGACGTACCACGCAGTCGAGCCATGGTTCACCCACCCGATCTGGTACGCAAACGTCGAGATGAAGCCGCTGAAAAACATGATGCCGATCGTGCGCGGCGCGGCCGTGGGCGACGCCGTGGTCGTGCGCACCATGAGCAGCGAGAGCTGCGCCATGTTGAGCACGAGGAAGATGCCAAAGCTCACAATATCCCAGAGCGTCGAGAACGGCGCGCAGAAGGCAATGGCCGTGAGCAGCACGCCGCTGATGACCGTGTTGACAAAGAGCACACCGTTGCTGTTGACCTTGGCAAAGATGCGCGGCAAGAGCCCGTCGCAAGCGAGCGCGTAGTTGATGCGCGGCTGCGCGAGCAGCGACACGAGCACGACGAGCGGCATGGTGCCGACCTCGCCGGCGTGGACAATGGTCGCGGCCCACTTGGCGCCCTGGGCGTTGAAGCCCGCGGAGAAGGACACTGCCTCGGTGTACTGGACGAGCCCCGAGAGCACAAAGGACGAGAAGCACGAGAGGAACATGGTGATGAGCACAACCGTGATGACGGCGATGGGCATGATCTTTTTCGGGTTCTTGACCTCGGCCGCAAGGCAGCACACTTCGTCAAAGCCCGTGTACCCGTAGAAGGCGAGCGACGAGGCGCTGATGACGCCCTGGAAGCCAAACGCTGACTTTTCGTGGTTGCGCTCGGGCACAAACGGCGCGAGATATTCCGTGTCCATGTACGCAAAGCCGGCCACGATAATGAAGGCCACGACCGCGGCCTTGACGGTCGCGACCGTGTTGACAAAGGCCTTGCCGAACTTGATCCCGAGCAGCAAGATGCCGACGCAGAAGACCATGACAATGACGGCAAAGATGTTGGCGTACTGCTCGTTAAGGTAGTGGAAGTTTCGCGGCTTGTAGTCGTCGTTGAGCCATTCCTCCATCTTTTGGGCCCAGCTGCGGGCAATGCCCGCGCCGGAAATACCGTACTCGAGCGTGAGCATCCAGGCCGCGATGACAGCCGGCAGCTCGCCCATGGTGTGGTACGCGTACGCGTACACGCTGCCCGACGACGGCACACGTGTCGCCAGTTCCATGTAGGCAAACGCATTGAAGATGGCGACGACACCGGCGATGATCCACGAGATGACGGCGGCCGGCCCGGCGACTGTCGAGATGAGTGTGCCGGTCGTGGCGAACACACCCGTGCCGATCGTGCAGCCGACGCCGATGCAGATGAGGTCAAAGAGCGAGAGCGTGCGCTGCAGCTCGGTCGACGCCTCCTCGGCGTGGATGACCGCGAGCGGCTTGGTGCGGAAGACCCGGTTGTAGAAAGTCGACATCGTGGAGGCCGTCTTCGATCGGTTGCGCCGCGAATTCACGAGTGAGAGAGAGAGCGAAGCTGAAGCAGCACTGGAGGTCTGGGATCTGTGGAGTCTCCGACGGCTCGTTTGGCCAGTCGACGTCTCTAGCGGCAGTGATTGGCCCGAATCTCTGGGCGTCTGTGACAGAGGCGCCGGACTCGGCCAATAGAAGACAGGGCGATCACTTTGAGAAGGTTTGCCCCGTTGGTGTCGCCACGTGCATGCGCAATTCACTCGTGTGATGGAGTCCAAGTTTTGGTTGACGGAGACTTGCAGTGAATCGCCTGCCTGCCAATCGCTGGAGAGAGGCGGTTTTCCCTCGTGGGCGGCTGTCCACACTAAACTGCCTCACCTTGATATTCTATAATCGGATGGAGCATTTCTGCGTTACCGCACAAGACAACATTCAGTAACCTCTCATAGTAGCTAAATATCGTAAACTCATATGGCTATGTGTATCGTATTTGGACCATGTTGAGCTCCTGATCTGTTTTGTCATCGTGCACAGTCCACAGTCTCATCATTAGAAAGAAATGAAGCCGGCCTCAGCCAATGGTCTCCGGCGGAATGCCCTCGTCGGCCACTTGGACCAAGTTGGACTGGACAGCCCTATCGCACGATCGTCACTCCAGGTTGAAGTTGCCACTTGCACACATCCATCGCGACGGTCGGGAAACCAAACGACGCGGGTCGCGATTCACGACCCGCGTTGTTTGGTTTCTCTGTCTTGGAATCGAAGCTCGATCTCTCCGTGATCTGGGTCCCCATTGAACTCGAGCGTGTTGTTAATAGCAGCGCCGAGTTGAACACGGCGAACGCTCGGCAGATGCCGTCGCTCGTGTAAAATAAAATAAACACGCTCATTTACGAGCTATAGTCGCCTCGGATGACATGCTAGTATGTCTCTTTATAAAGAGACATACTGCAGGACACGACTAAGGCTCTTTATAAAGCGACATACTACAGGATACGACTAAGAACTGTACCGGTACTTGAAGAAGGTACATGTAGTCGAGTGAAGAGCCATGCTCCCACAGAATGATCCCACGCGCCAGCCTTTTTAACTATCGAACTGAACTCAACAACTACACTACTGTACCGAGATCTTGACAAGCACATGGGCAAGACTTCAACCTGGTGACGGCTTGAAGTGTACTAGTACTACATGTAAAAGCCTCAACTTGGGCGCCTCGAGCTCGCTGCGTCTGATTCAAGAGCGAGGCTTGACACTGCCGCTGGAAATTGAAGTCTCAGGAGCGAAAGCAGATCGTACTGCCGTTACAGACTGTAGTAGTCGAGCGTATCATATATTACGCGAATTGCGAGGCACGCAGACCCACTCTATGCCATTACATGTGTACACAATCTCGGCCATCCATCTATCTCTCTTTCCGTTCTTTACTCGGCCGTGATCGGCAGACCCGCGGCCTTCTCCTTGACAGCAATGTCGAGGCCGTCGTTGACCGACAGCATGGGCGTGCGGCCGCTCGCGCGGTCGTTCGGTACGTAGTCGAGCAGTGCGCTCCAGCCCGAGCGGCCGGCCGAGTTGCCGTAGCCGTAGACAACGTACGAGATGATGGCCGCGAGAATCCAGAGCAGCGAGTACAAGATGCTGTTGACCGCGAGCTGCGACATCAAGTAGAAGTCGGCGAGGACGGCAAAGGCCTGGAGGAACGGCACGAACGGCGCCGAAAAGTTCTCGGGCGCGTTGGCCTCCTGCGGGCACATGAAGGCGAGGTACAGCGTCGAGACGAGCCAGCCGACGAGAAAAATAATGGCCACGACGAGCGACGCCGTCGAGTCGCTCTTCTCCCAGCCCATGTGGAACGCGAACGTCGCGACGCAGGCCGAGACGCACATGCTGATGGTCGCGGTACGCGAGGCCACGGGCGATTCCTTGCGCGTGCGCACGACAATGAGCGACGCCTGCGACAGCACAAACGAGAGCAAAATGCCAAAGCTCACGATGTCCCAGAGCACGTCAAAGGGCACAAAGAAGGCGACGAGCGTGAAGAAGGAGCCGCTGATGAGCGTGTTGATGAAGAGGTTGCCCTTGTCGTCGACCTTGGCAAAGATCTGCGGCATGAGCCCGTCGCACGCGAGCGCGTAGTTGAGACGCGGCTGCGCGAGGAACGACACGAGCACGACCACGGGCATCGTGCCGACCTCACCGGCGTGGACAATGGTCGCGGCCCACTTGTGGCCCTGGGCGTTGAAGCCGGCCGAAAAGTTGGTGGCGTCCTTGTACTCGGCCATGCCCGAGAGCACGAGCGACGCAAAGCACGAGAGAAACATGGTGATGCCCACGACGCCCATGACGGCGAGCGGCATGATCTTGCGCGGGTTCTTGGCCTCGGCAGCGAGACAGCACACTTCGTCAAAGCCAATGTAGCCAAAGAAGGCGAGCGACGCGCCCGTGATCACGCCCTGCGTGCCAAATTTGCCGGTCTCCTTGTCGCGCGGCGGCACAAATGGCTTGAGGTTGGACGAGTCCATGACGGCAAAGCCCGCCACGATAATGAAGAGCACGACCCCGACCTTGATGGACGCGATCGTGTTGACGAAAAACTTGCCAAACTTGACGCCCATGAGCAGCACGCCCACGCTCAGCGCCATGATGACGGCGCCGAGAAAGTTGGTGTAGCGTTCGTTGAGCCAGTCAAAGTTCTTGTTTGGGTAGTCCTCGACGAGCCACTCCTGGACCTTGGTCGCCCACGACCGCGCGACGCCCGCGCCCGAGACACCGTACTCGAGCGTGATGAGCCACGCGGCGATCACGGCCGGCAGCTCGCCGAGCGCGTGGTACGAGTAGGCGTAGGTACTACCGGACGACGGCACGCGCGTCACGAGTTCCATGTAGGCAAACGCGTTCATGAAGCAGACGACACCGGCAATGATCCACGAAATGAAGGCGGCCGGACCAGCCGTCTCCGAGATGATGCTGCCCGTCGTGGCAAAGACGCCACTGCCGACTGTGCCGCCGACGCCGATACAGATGAGATCGAAGAGCGAGAGCGAGCGCGGCAGATCCTGCGAGTTCTCCTCGGCGTGGATCACGCGCAGCGGCTTGGTGCGGAACGCATGCTCGAAGAAGGTCATGGTTGGGCGCTTCGGTTGGCTGGATGTCGACGAGTCCCACGTAAAGCGAAGCTTGAACACAGGGAGGACGGTCGAGAACAGGGAAAATCGCCGAATGGCAAGGGCAGAGAGGGCCCGAGTACGAGAACGGAAGCCGTGGTCTGTGTGCGAGTCCCTTGTCCAGAGATCCGGAGCTTCTCTTCATGTGGAATGGAAGGGCAGCAGCGGAGGAATGACTCGTCTGGAAATCCCCGCAAGCCGCCTGCAGCCTGATCCTCCAAAGGGTATCAGAAAACGATGACGTCGCCCTTCCTTGCAAAGCCTTGGGATGGCCGCTCTCTCCCCCTACCATGCACTTTGACAGTCCACTCTCCTTGTCATACTGGGTCAATGATCCAGCACATGTCGCCACTGTGGACGGCGGGTCTCATCCTCCATTCGAAGGAGGAGACTCTGAGAACAGAAGCTCCTGGTCTCCGCTCATGGACTGCGCTTGCATCCATTGGGGATCCCGTTCACGAGAACCTTTGGAATTCTATTCATCTATAATCTTTGCACATAGTTTTGGTATGTTAGTTAACACTCTACACTGTATCATCCCGTATTCTATCTGACTTGATGATTAATTTTGGATAATCTCTGGCTTGCCGCCGTTGGCATTCGTCACAAAGAAGAGACAACTTCTACTGACAATCGCATGGTTCCGTTGCCAACCATAGAGTGAGTGACTACGTGTACCCAGTGCTGAAAGTAAACCAGACAAACTCGGCGTCTCTCTCTCACGCTGTCACGATGTCAGGAGGTCTCGATAAGCTCTCCTCGTTTTGGGTAATCATGAACACTGTTCCCTTTGGTGCTGCGTGGAGTCCGCGCCAATGGCGTCGCCATGGACCATTCCATCATCATTTCGTTCGGATACAGAATCGACAGTGGATAACGGTACAGGTACGTATGTGTATATCGGGGCCACAGTGGCACACAGACACGGTCTTCGTCACCAGGGTGGCACGACCTACGCGAAGCTGATTACAAAGCAAAAGAAGAAGGCGCGACTTGTACCGCTGGTACCGTAAAACGCTGATACACTATTATCAGCGTTTCAGCCTGATACCTGGTTCATGTACTGTTCAGAACGCTGGAATCTATGGTGCGTGCAGGCTGTGCAGTTACTGGTCCCAGTATTGCAGGTATCGCAGGTGCACGCACAGCCGTTGACTCAACACCTCGCCGTTGTCAACGGTGAGGTCTCCCATGCGTGATGAGTTGCGGGCCGTATGGCTTTTCTCAACCACAAGGAAGCTCAAGTTCACTGGACTGCAGCTGAGCAAGGCCATCTTGGATTCGCTGTCAACGACGCTGACGCGCTTCGGTGGATCCAAGTATCACGTGACGGGAGAGTCAAACCAACTTGGTTGGATTCCAAGTTGGAATCCACTTGGTTGGAATTTCCAACGTCAGGTGATAATAATGCAGTGTAGGGTACACACATCCTCTGGTATCTCACCACAGAGTCACAAAGTTGGACGCCTCGGGGGTCACCCAGTCTGGCTACGGTGTACATATGCCTCACACTTGTCAACAGATCCTTCAAATTCTGACCCTTTCCAATCACGATCGGCTGCTCGAACAGCCCTCAGTGAGTTCCAGGTGACCCGCGCCTGACTCAACGTCACTGGCGCGCTTGTCGCTGCATCATCGCCACTGTGGCGAGCGGAGCTCCATGTTCGACTCGAACCGTGGGGCGAGCAGCTCAAACATCCGCTCCATCAACTTTTGCGTGATGAACGGTGGGATGGTCGCCGACGCACCACCGCGAACGACGCTTCCCAGTGACAAGCAGTTGACCACGAGCTCTTTCGTCTCCAACGACAGTGCGGAGAGCGTGTGGTCCTCACCGGGCATTTGCTCGTTGCGGCTGAGCAGATCGCGCACGAGCGCAATGGCCGTGAGTTTGTCGTGGTACGTGTGTTCCAAGACCATGCGCCACGAGAGCTTGGAGTGGTCATCGGGTGAGGCCAGCTCGCTCTGCGAGCCGCCGAGAATCATGACGACTGCCATTGTTCAGACATGGCACGGCATGAGTGATCTGATTGGTAAAATAGTGATTTCGATGTGATCTGATTAGCTAAAAGTGTGTGCTCTATGATGTTCTTCAGTCGAGACCTTTCCATGGAAAACATGGCGGAGGTCGAGCTCGAGTGCGCGGTCTACGGCGAAGGGACTGTGTTTCCTGTGAAAATCGCGTGCGATGCGAAAGCGAGCGCGCTGCAGGAGAAAATCGCCGGTGTTCTGAGCACCAAGGACCACACTGTACCTCCTCGGCTGTTGACGCTGTACTTGGCGCGGAAACACGGGGAAACCACGTGGGTGGCGGACGACGACAACTTGGATATTCTCTTGCGAGGAAAAGCGGACCAGGCGTATAAGAAGATGCGATCGTCTTGGAGGCTCAACAAGAAGGAGTTGT
>JAADVZ010000978.1:0-11223 GCA_023335925.1 Pythium phragmitis | reverse complement strand
TCCGAAGACTCGGCAAGCGGCTCTCAGCGAATAAACACCTCCACGATCCATGACACCTCAGCTGCTCGACCAACTTCAAAGAGGTTTAGAGACGGAAATGCCTCACGGCCACAATGACTCCATTCGAGGAAGAAAAACAATGAAGGACGAAAACTTGGATATCCCAGGGAAGCGCAGTGTGAACTGGGTCTCTAGTATACGATCTGTAACACAGTGGACGAGCCCAAAAAAGCCAATATGATTACGACTTCACTCCGATTGTTATGCCATTAGGATCAATCCATCCACTACTACAGTAGTATTGTGGGAGTGGAGTGGGTGAGAGGAGTACTCTCATCTCAATTTGACCAATTCTCATGAACTTGTGGCGTCTTACAAGCACTTGTTCGGATAGCCAAACTTGGGCACGTATGCCGAGAAGGCACCTGGCGCCGGCACGTACGGGCTCACCTTGGACTTCAACCAGCATGTGCCGCCTTGATAGTTAGTCCACGTGGCTGCAGCGTATTCGGGGGATACCCTGACAATCCTGTAGCATTCGTCTTGCGTCGGACTCGGGACATTCGTGACGTCATTCCCGGGCATATCCATGTTCGCAGGAAAGTTCGGTTTCAACTCCAAGTATTGCGAGCGGGTATCGACGCGCATGAATGAGATCGCTCCCATCTTGGGCACCGAGTTGGCCCACGATCCCAGAAGGCTCTTGAAGAAGCATGTTCCGCCGTTGAAGTCGGTCCATGTGGCAGCGTCGCACCCCGTTTCAGCAAGGCAGTTTGACACGCACAAGTCGGGTTCCTTGTGCTGCGCCTGCCAGATGTCGCCTCCAACGAGATCGACGTTGCAGAGCGAGACGATGATCAAACTCCTGGGAGCAGCTTCAAGGAGCGGTTGGACCTCCGCGTGGGTTGCGGTACTGTTCTCCAGTTTGAGGAGGGACTGATCGGTCATCGCACTTGTGGTGGCGGAGAGAACAGCGGTGGAGATGGTGACAATGATCACACGGAGAAGGGAGAAAACCATTGTTTTGCGTTCGTGAGTTGGTAGGTTGAAGAGCTTGTTCGGTTCGGAGAGAATTGAAGAGTACGATATGGAATGGCAGTGAAAGTGGCCAAGCGGCTGACCGCGCATTAGCGAACAGGCATCAACAGCTTTATGGTCGTGAAGACTAGAATCGCTACTCTCCTGCTGGGTGCACGAGTGCGTTGGAAAATTCATTTTCTACTGCCCGCGGTCTCTCCAGGTGATTGGAAGCGCGGAAGGTTCCTGGGTGCGTTCGAGACCAACAAAGCTCGATCAAATGGGGGCGCCGATGGTACCTTAGGCCACTATGGCTCATTGGACTAGAAAGCTTGGATCAGGATGTTCCCACAATGTGAGATCCATAGTCTGGGAAAATCTACTCGTGATATTCTCGCCCAGGCCTGTCTACTAATCGTTGAAATCTACTGCGAAGTACAACAGTTCGGTCGGTACTTGTACTGTATAGCTTGTGATGTGCTCCAGAATTATTGGAAAGATACTGGTATGCACCCAAACGTGCATCCCTTCATATACTGAGTCTTCGAGTGTGTGGTGTCGCATGCAAGGCATTCACTCATTGCGGCTGTGCAACACCAATTCTTACATATCTCAGAAGAGGGAATGAAGAGTCAAATACCAACAGTAGTATAATATACTACAGTACTGTTGGTATTTGACTCTTCCATCCCTCTTCTGAGACTTGCAAGAATTGGTGTCGGCGATGCGAGACCAACTGACTATTGATATTCTTGCCATCATTCCATGGAATGCAGATGTGGGTCCAACTATTGTACTCGGACCCAACATTGATACGTGGACTTTGGGGCGGTCTTTATCTGCACCCATTACTCGGATTGATTATCGGAAAACTGCGTTGGAAACGTCTGCATTTCCTCTTTCTAGTTGTGGTGGACTATGACAAAGCCGTTCACTGTACGCTGAAAAACAATAAAAAATAGATGGCCAAAAAAAGGCAAACAGATGCGGAAATCTGGACGTCAATTGGGTCCGAGTATAATAGTGGTATGAGCATTTACTGTACCCAACTCATTGGTGAGGTATACACCAGTCAGCGTCCCTTTGACATATAAGTACCATCTCCAGCAGTACGAGGCGCCTCGGATGGTCTGGAATCTGCACTTTGAACCCAGGCCTGTCCAATAATTTACTGTATAACGTCACGATGCACGTGGAGGCTACTGTACACAACCTTGTACTGTAATTGTTCCAGAAAATCGAATACACTGTACTATTCCATACAGTAATGCGCTCCTTCCAACAGTACCGTTTATGTGCAAAATGGCGTCGACTACCGTACAAAGCCAGTGCATAAATCACAGTGAATACAGTATCAGACAGAATGGGTGTGCGAGGCGCACGGGTCTCGTATTTATGCGGCTCACGTGAGCCTCACGAATGTACAGTATGTCAACGCGCTGAAGGGCGTGGCTTCAGATACTTTAACTTCCATCGTGGGTTCACAGCTGAACCGTCTTTCGAAGTACAGTAGAGAGATTCAAGCCATCACGGACAGTCAACTCGGGCGCCGAGGTGCCAGGCAGCACGGAGAGTGTGCACGCAAATTCATTGCACCAAAGGTCCAGTCATTGCCATGAAGCATTGCTATTGAATGAAATCATACAGCGCAATACAAGTAATATCTGGAAACGCATTTGAGCAGAATCTCCCAGAGACTGAAAGAGATTGTGAGTCACGGTCATCGTCTGCAGTGAAGACGAGTATGGACAGGCATGGGTTCACTTCGCATCCTTGGTGATATGTAGAGTACGCATCGCCAATGATGCGAAGATCTGTTCCATCGGCTGCGTAAGTACCGTGCTGCAAGGCCTCTGTTTGAAAAACCCATCCACGCTTTTAGTTTGGGTGCGTTGAATCAAGGATCGGGAGCGAGACTTTCGCAGGGTCCAACACTTCAACACTTCAGGAGAGAAATTTTGCTCCGAGCAAACTGAACACGATGGTGGGGCTTGTCCAAAGCTGCTACGGCGTTCTCAGTAGTTCTTCGAAGTCGATTGTTTCTCCCCTATCAGCGTTGAGGCTCAACTGAGAGCGGTCTTTACACGGCCTTCACACACACGTTCGGTTTGATGTTACGCCCCGAGCTAAGCGACTTACCACGTGCCGCCGTTTGTTATGAGAATGTGAACTTAAAGGAAAACTTTGACGAGTAGAGCTGTTCGTGGACAGCCCACAGCCTGTCAGACTCGCACTGGTGGCATCATTGCATCGCTGAAAATCGTACCAGTATGAGTATTGTGATTGACTTGATATGCACAAGCTTGTAGCCTATATTTCTGAAACGAGTGCTGGTCGGAAGGACTGTGCGTCCATTCTTGCTCTAACCTCCATCGTGTCAAAGTCTTACTATGACCCTCTCCCTTATCTCCTCATTGAGTTCGTGTTCAGCATCATCATCACCTTTACAAGTAGGCGAAGCAAACATCCGGGTTGCGGTCGTGGGGGACGATGAAAGAAACGGCGCCGGGCGAACGCACGTACGAACTTGGCTTGGTCTTGAGCCAGCACGTGCCTCCGTTATACGACGACCACGTGACCGCGGAGCACTTTTCATTGCTGAAACAGATAGTGGGGCACGCACTAGCAGACACGGCCGGCTCGCTTGCAAAGTCGTTGCCGGGTATGTCCGTGTCCGACATATAGCCTGAATCCGCCAAGGGTGTGTCATCATCTTCGCGCATGAACGAAATGGCTCCAGCCTTTGGCACCACCTTGATCCTTTCGAGGAAACCTCCAGTCAGGCGCTTGAAGTAGCACGTCCCACCGTCAGTATTGGTCCACGTTGCGGCATTGCAGCCCGTTTGGGGAAGGCAATTGGTCAGGCACGCGCTGGGGTTGGGGTGTCGCGCAACCCACTGGTCGCCTCCGACAATGTCCACGCCGCAGTACGAATAGACCAGAGGAGCGGCCTCGATGCTCGAGCGGGCACCCGTGGTGGTTGTCGTGCGATTCTCCATTGTCAAGAGCAATCGATCGGCCATCGTGGTGACGCTTCCAGAGACAACGGCCGTGGCGATGCCGACGACAATGACGCCAGTGCTGAGAAAGCCCATCTTACGTGTTTGGGTGTTGGTCGATTGTAGGCCGTGTTGGGATTGCAGGAGATTGTGGAATGAGGATCTGGTTGTTTAGAGTGAAAGTGACCCAGGCAGGTCTGAGTCGTTGTACGTGAAGCCGATCATCACCACCATTCCCGCGGGATATCCCAAACGCAAACGCACAAGGAGGTCGTACTCCGCACTACGAACCAGGTGACGGAGGAACAAGATTGACTCGGTTGATGCCTTTAGAACCCACGTTCACAGCTGACGGATCCTTCGTATGGGTCAATACGCGCGTATGTCTTGTCTGCTTTTGTAGTGTCTGGACGCCAAAGTCGAACGTCTGTGATGGCTTGAAAAAACAATTTGGAGTTGCTGAAACCACACCTTCAGCGGTGATACGCGATTCTTGCGTTTCTCGTCTTCCTCCTTCTACTGCAGCGTCAATCTATATGGTTAGCTGGACTGGTATTATACAACGTGGCAGAGAAGCAGGACCATGAAAGACATTCCATGCCACGAAATATCGCGTGTACAGTGTAAACTCCATTTTTGTATCATACGGTACGGTTAGTTGTATGATACAACTAATATAATTTGACGCTTTCTTTGAAATATAGGCGTCAAAAGGAAATAAACCACTGTTTGGAGGGGGTGAGTCTGACCTCCAGCTCAGCATATAACATTCTGCAGGGATAACCGAGTAATCCCGTAGCGTTGGTCGCCGAGTAACGCAACATCTACCCCATGAGAAGAAGAGAATCTGTGAGGCGCTCAGGAGATCAGAATGGGCAGCTACTATTAGTACCGGTACTAGTAAATTGTCAGCCTGCCGAGTGTGACTGTGGTCCATTTCACGCACGACTGCGCCACCGCTGAAGGCGTGGCTTCAGCTACAGTACTTATTTGCATGGCTTCCGATACTTCAACTTCCAACGTGGGTTCGCAGGTGCACCCTCACACGAAACAATCCATTATGTTGGGCGCTGATGCGCCAGACAGTACGAAGAGTGTGATCACGCGATTTTATTGGTCCAAAGAGCTGGTCATTGCCACGGGATTTCATTGTATCAATGGTTCAGTCATTTACACAGAAGAGTGTCCATCGAATTAGGTCATATGGCGCCATTCAAATCATATCTGGAAACGCATTGGAACAGAATCTTCCAGAGATCTTTGAAACATTGAGAGCTCAGCAGGCACCGTGGTCGTCTGCCGTGAAGGCGAGTATGGTACAGCTTCACCTCGTATTCTTGGTGCTATATAGAATACGCACCACAAATGATGCGAGGTTAAACCAGATCTGTCCCGTCGGCTCAGCCGACGGGACCGACTCGGCTGCGTACACTGTACCGTGCTGCAAAGCCACACTTCGACAAGTCCACGCACGCTTTCAGCTTGGGTGCGTTGTGTCTAGGATCGTGAGTGAGACCTTCTCAGGGTCCTGCACTTCAGAGAGTGAATTTTCGCTGAGCAAACTGGACACGATGACGTGACTTCCCGCCCACGACGAGCGTACGGCATGGAGCCAGTCAAGACCAACCATCCCTAGCGATATTTTGTCCCCACTCAATAGACTGTAGGCTTGGGTCCCAGTAACAGCATGAGCATGTACTATACCTAAATCATTAATGAAGCTCACAGCCGGTATACACCAGTCAGAGTCCCCTGACATACAGTCTGAATATAATCTCCAGCATTCTCTCCACGATGTGAAGACCGGAGTCCATGACAGTGAATAATGTGAGACGAGGCGCGTAGGTATTTGAACCCAGGACTATTCAATGATTCGTAACGTCACGTTCCATCGAGACTCTCGTGACGTTACGATTCATTGGATAGTCCTGGGTTCACAGTGCAGATTCACGGCCGGACGTTTCGACCAGACGTCCAGGGGTCACTTGGGCTGTTAACCAACTACAGTACTTCCGAGAATGTTCCACCCAACACGTTGGCTAGACGCTGAGTTGTTTCCCGCAAAAAGTAACCCAATAATTCAGAGAAAATATGTGTGTCTGGTACAGTTGAACATGAAGCGTCGGTCCACACATGTGAACCCAACTCATGCTTTGATTACCAACTTGGGAAAATCCCAAGTCTTCGTACTCTTCGTACCGATTGTACAGCAAGTCAGAAACAGGTTCCTTCACACTGGGCCCCCAGAACAGCTAACCAAAATCGCGTGCAGATCACGGCCTACCCACCTGGGCTGCTCGAACTCCGAACGCCATTCCCAATCTTCTCCAACTCAAGCAAGCACCTTCAAAAACCAGTTCAAGAACAATGGTCTTCCTCCGCTCAAGTTTGATCGCTGCTGGCATCGCTACTGTTGCAACCTCCACGACCGCCACCTCACTTCTCGAAGTCGGGAACAGCACCACGCCCCGCGCACACCTCGAATACGATTACCGCAGGTTCTGGTTCCACGGTGTGGATCTCGTTGGAGGCGACACTTGGGCCGACCGGTACCCGAATCCCGAGTTGTGTGTACCGCACTGTCTTGTGGAAACGGGCTGCGACGCCGCCACGTGGACCGATTACCAAGGCGGAACGTGCTTCTTCAAGCGCCTTCTCGGGTCGTTCGCCAATGCGGTTCCCAAGGTGGGGGCCATTTCGTTCATCCGCCGCGGCGAAAGCACCAACCCCTTGCAGGGAGTGAACTTCCCTGCAGACACCGACATGCCCGGTAATGACATCGGCAGCGTCTACGCCCCAACCTTTCTTGAGTGTAATGCTGCCTGCACGAAGGCCCCGAACTGCTATGCGTTCACGTGGACCAAGGACCGCATGTGCCTGTTCAAGAGCACGGCGGTTCCGTACGTGTATTCGCCTGGTGCGAGGTCGGGTTTCGTCACCAAATACGAGCCGAATACTTGAAATGAGTCGGACAGCCAACAGTGAAATCCACAGCATCGCTAACGCGGCATTGGTTGACCTTGGGTCTCAATACAACGTCGATTCCACTAGAAACAAACACTTATTCTTCTGATCGTTCTGCATGCTGTTCTTACTCTCGATGGCTGATCGAATACTGTATCGTGTACTGGATTCGTCGTACAGTAGCAGCAATCAATATCGATTTGACTCTCCAGTCGGCAATATGTCTGCGCTTGTGGGCGGGACACCAATGCAACTGCAGGAAGCGAACCAAAAAAGATCTGCAGGAAGCGAGTCGACCAAAATACTGGTACACGCCAAAAGTGCAAGCCAATACCCATGCTATGGGATGTCATTTGTACTACGTAGTATTGAGAAGATGAGAAGACAAGAACACGAGCACAGACCTTGATACACTGACCTTGACAGTGTGGCAGTCTAGGCTAGTGGTCAGCTAGGCTAGACCAGTAGTTTCTACTACCGGCACGTAGTACTTTGTTTAGCTTACCTAAAAGCTACCGCGAACACGTTTACTCACGACTATTATAGTGTATTTGAAGTTTTAGAGAAACAACTCGGCCAAAAGGGTCGACCAGGCCCCGGAGTCGTTTTCACTCCAAGATGCTCAGGTTCTGATCTGTCTCAGTATTTGATATTCGTTGTTATCCTTTATAATAGGTGAAATGCAATGCTTAGAGGCTCTACAATCTAGACTCATAGGAGAACTTGTGGGTTCAAAGCTGCTACGGTCTTCTCAACAGTACTTCGACGTCGATCATTTCCCCCATCAATGTTGAGCCTCAACTGAGAGCGTGCTTTAAACAGCCTTCACACACACGTTCGGTTTGATGTTACGCCCCCAGATGAGCGACTTGGCGCCGGGCGAAGATACGTACGGACTCGCCTTGCTCTTCAACCAGCACGTGCCGCTGTTGTACGGCGTCCACGTGAACGCAAAACACTTGGTGTTCTTCTCGCACGCCATCTCGCATTCTCGCACGTCGTCAGTCTGGTAGCTCCCAATGTCGTTGCCCGGCATATCGACGTCTGGAACAGTGGCGGGAACTGCAGCAGGGGCGCCGTTCGCTTTCTCACGCAAGAATGACGCGGCTCCGAGCTTTGGCACCGCGTTGACTCGCGGATAGTCCGTCGAGGACCACGCTCCTTGGAGGCGCTTGAAGTAGCACGTCCCGCCTTCGTAGTCGGTCCATGTGGCAGCGTTGCAGCCCTTTTCCGGTAGGCAGTTGGTCACGCACGAGTCGGGATCCGGGTACCGTTGGATCCATGTGTCGCCGCCCACGAGGTCCACACCACAGTACGAGTACGTTTGCTGATCGAAAGCAATTAACGACCGGACGCCAGTGGAGGTTGTGGTGGCGTTCTCCAGATCCGTGCTTGCGGTTGTGGAGGCAGCACAGGCGACGATGCCCACAGCGGTCAGACTGGCGCGAAAGAAGACCATGAGGTAGGTGCTTGCTTGGTTCACAGAAGATCAAGATATGTGATCCGAGGTTATCCGGAGCTTCAGTGCACTGGTTTAGACTTCGGCTATTGGCTTATGAACAAATCTCCACGAACTCCACGTTGTACTTTCCAGTGTGCAAGCCTGTTGACGTGACAGCAGATCAGGCAAAAAAAAATGGGTTGGGTTCAACTTATGAGTCCAGTAGATCAACCCCGTGAAAAGTGCCTTGATTCACATTATCAAATATATCCGGTTACTGGATTTGGGTAGAACTAATAAACAGTGATTGGTCTACTACGGAACCTCAATACAATGATTCTACATATGTATTATTTTCATTGGGTGCTACTATTCACGGGGATACCTGTCCAGTAAGTGAAATGTCACAGCACCGTACTGGGTTCACAAGAATCCTTCAAGCAGATATATCACAGACTATACTGGATTTCACAAGAGTTCTTCAAGGGGATACAGTGGAATTGAAAAATCGACGTGACGGTGAACCCACCCCTCAATTCCGTCCTCACTGTGCAAAACTAAAACCATACCAATTCACAATTAGTTTTGCTCGAGGCACCACCGAATCCCAAACTTGGTCAGCTCAGGTGCGATATCACACCATTTCTGGTGTATACAGTACTGTACCCACGAGGCAAGTCATCTGTTGTGTGATATATCTTCTCGCGTAGAGTACACTGTATTCAAACATATTTGGGAGGTACTACGTTCTACTGGAGTACTGTTGATAACTAGATATATGTATTTCAAATATATCATACGATTTCAACAGGATATTGTACTAAAAGATGTACCGTACAAATAGACTTCCTTGTTCCGCTGTCGTGTCCATGGACTCCTTCCTGTACTGTAGTAGACTCTGGTGTGGCTGATGATAACCATTGTGATATTTCCAGTGGTTTTGGTGGTTGCGAAAACAATGCAGGTCGTACAGCACTTCATATTAAGGTTACTGGTGATACAGAATATACCGTATCGTGAATTCACCACACGAATATCAAAGGTGACTTCATCACAAAGCACTTGAGCACCACTCAGATAGTGAGAGGAAGTCGACCTTGCAATAGTCTTGGGACGGTCGCAGCCGTTATAGATGGCGCCTTTGGTGACCTTGAATACTGTACTAGTATGCAGTATTCAAGGCCACCTATAACGGCTGCGACCGTATCGAAGGCGCTGATGCAGACACGAGCTCGTGTTCTTTCTCTCACATGAACTACAGTATTTGCAGAATCAGCGGGCACTTGAATTCAAGTGGGTGGGTACGTATGTGTAATGGGTGAGATGGTTCAAGTTGACCCATCCACCCACTCATCAGCTTTCCACCTGTCAACGAAGTGATACGAAGTGTAGAGAGATATAAAAAAACGTTGCGGGCTTGGCCCTGAAGCCAATGAAGGCTGTTCAATAAAGCCACAGCCTAGACCAGGACTGCTCGCACTGCGGCTATCTACACTCTCCAATCTCCTGCGAATAGAGCAAGCACCCTCAAGCGACCACACACACGATGACCATCATCCGCTCAAGCTTGATCGCTGTTGGCATCGCCACTATTACTGCCTCTGCAAGCGCAAGTACGGAAGTTTCGAACAGTACCGCAAGCCTCGCGGACGTCGAGTTGATGGCTGATGTTGACCGCAGTATCACCTCTTTTTGCGGCGTGGATCTTGTCGGAGGCGATATCTGGGTCGACCGGTACCCGACACCTTCACTGTGTATCACGAACTGCCTTATCCAGACAGGCTGCAATGCCGCCACGTGGACCAACTACCAAGGTGGAACATGTTTCTTCAAGCGCCTTGAAGGTGCGTGGACCACCGGCGCAGCGCGACCGCAGATCAACGCGGTCCCGTCTGTCGGAGCCGTGTCGTTCATTCGCGACGGCGATGGCGTCAGCACACCCTACTTGAATCCGAATATGCCGATCATGAACGACGTCGACATGCCCGGCAATGACTTTACGAACTTCCCAATCAAGTCGCATCAAGACTGCGCCCAGGTCTGTGAGGGCGGCACCGGGTGCTTTGCGTACACGTGGACGACTCATGACCAGGGTACGTGCTGGTTCAAGCACAAGGCGAGCCCGTACGTGCCGTTGGCCGGGGCTAAGTCGAGGATTGTAGGCCGGAAGATCAACCCGGACACATGCCTTCAGTTTTAATAGTCGAATCTATAAGTGGAAGCCGAGCAAGATGATCGGAATCACGATGAAAAAAAAGGCTATCAACTCGGTATGTAGTGCTAGTAGTGTTTCAGCAACGGTTTTAACGGCTCCTTGTTAATAACTAAACCATTGCCAATTTCTCCTTTCGCCCCGAAGTCCCGACAGGGCGGCAACACTGGAAGATTGATCTTCCTGGTCAGCTATGCACATGCACATGTGGTAGTCTAGGCAATGTATAGTTTGTATGTCTTCCCGGCAGGTGGTCACGCTTCTGCCGAAGGGTTATCGGGTTCTAAGTAACTAATACACCACACACACACACTAAACCATTGCCAACCAGTTCGCATTTATAGCGTTTAGGAACATCAGGCGATTACCTGTGTGGTTGCAGCCATGGTGCCCATCGTGGAAGGAGTGCCTACAGTATTTACGGTGACCGAAGAATCTGGTGCCACTGTGGTGTGGTCGTACCCTGATGGAATGCGAGGCAAAATGGAAACTGTATTCTCTCTGTTATTTGTCCTATATTGTGTTGACTCCGGCCCCGCTGGTTGCCGCGTGGCAGCCAGCGCTGGGCTCCATCGACGTTCTAGAAACCG
>JAADVZ010000977.1:0-11226 GCA_023335925.1 Pythium phragmitis | reverse complement strand
GGCGGGTCCGCAGCGCGCACCTCCGCCACACGCACCGACCAGAGCAGACGCGCCGCCTCCGTGACGAGGTGTGTCCAAGCCTTGTCCAGCCAATGTTCCAGTCGAGTTGGCAGCATGTCCGCAGTGGATGCGAGCGCCTGCGGGAGGTCCTGGAGGGCCGTGAGCCAGTCGTAACGCACGGCCATACGAAAGTGGTCGCGTGGCTGCTTGACTCGCCGCACCCTCGTAGCGACGTGAGAGTGGATTTCCGGATTCGCGACGACCCGCCGGAATTGGGCGTGATGGCCTGGCGCACGGGCAGGATGTTCTACACCGTGACTCGAGAATGGGGCGTGGAAAGCCTCGTTTTCGGTACTCGGCTGATGCGCTCGCGGCAATATGTGGAGATTTACAAGGGATACAAAAGCTCCTGGCTCACGAGCTATTCGGTGCAGTGTTTGATTTTCGCGTCGCAATCGCTGCTGCGTCGGCCGGTCAGCTCGGCGTACTCGATTTTTTGCAGAAGCACTGCCCTCGGGTCTTCCGCGAGTCTGATGCGCTGCTGTATGCGGTTCAAAACAGTCACTTGGGCGTTGCCAAGTGGCTTGTGGCCAACACGACCTGCAAGACAATAGATGACATGCGAGTCCGAATGGCGGCGATCACGAGAGGAGACCTCCATATCCTTGAGTGGATGAAAAAGCTGCATGGCAGCTGTGGCGGCGGAAAGCTCAGCGCTCTTCCTTACTACCTCGTGGGGGACCTCGATAGAATCTCGATACACTTGTGTGGCTTCTTCATCATGGATTCCACCAGCGACTGTTGCAGCGGAATGCGCTCGACATTGTCGGCGCGATCGAACACGATTGCAGTGAGTACCACCGGACGCTCGACATGTGCGAGCACGACCCTCGCGTGGAGCTGTCGGACCTAATGCACCGTCGCCACATGGAGTGCTTAATGCGCGACATTGTGGTGTATCGCCGCGTTGTCGGTATGCTCTTCGATGTTTATGATCCAGCATGTCTGCGACGTGTGACTTGGCTGCCCATGTGGGCTCTGCAGCAACGCAGCCTCGTCTCACTTGAGCGCCTCACGGAGATTGGCCGCCCCACCGTGTTTTCCCCGAAGCTGTTCCGGTGTCTGTTTGCTCAGTATCGAAACGAGTCGATAGTGCGCTGGTTTATCGAGAAGCGACCAGAACTGATATCGACGCGCGTGGTTCAGTGGGGTGTGAAACATGGCAAACTGAAGTTTCTCTCGTGGGTTTTCCAAGTCTTCCTGCCCCCGCACCTCGAGAAAGAACGAAAACCTGAACTGCTGCGCAACTGTTCACGGGCAGCGATATGGAGTGCAGCGAGACGCCGTCGCTATGACGTGCTGCGTAGCGTGCAAGCCTGGACGAGCGTGGCAAGGGATCCCATATTGTGGCACGGCGTTGCAATGGAGAAGAATCCCTGACGTGGTAGCCTGTCTCTGTGAGATCGAGTTGTTGTTCGCCTTCTGCATTCCATTGAAACAAATCCTCTTTCGCCTGGGTCGATATCTTCACTTGCGAACACTTGATTTATGCACCTTCTGCCTGTGACTAGTGGCCACGCCTGGGCGGACCTATTATCACCAAATCAAATGGATCCGGAACCATGACCGCACGCCCACATGGCTTCCTCGTTCGGGAGTCAGGACCTGACAATGGAGCCATGTGACCTGTGGCCCACAGTGTGGGTGGCTGACTCGCAATGTGACAGTCACAGTCACCAGTCATGAATCGAAAGTCTCAGCTAATTCAGTAATGTATCCTTGGCGGAAGTTCCGGAGCAATAGCTCACCTGGCTCAGTGAGCTGAACCCACTGGGCTGCCCACTACAAGTGTACTGGATGTACTCTCACAAATATTCACGTGGCCGTCTCTGCGCCTCGTACCGAGAAAGTCGGACGCTGCTTCAAAATACTCACGGTCAGTCTCACCCACCCTCACCCTTCCTTGAAAAACATCAAGTGTGCACACATCACAGATGTGTTTGGTTTCGAGCCAACAGCTGTGGGGGTGACACATTACCTCACGCGGGATCCATGTGTTTCCCTCGTGGGAAGGTAGACAGGCAACAGCTCGTTGCCCGTCGCCCCCGATTGAGACCCAACTTGGGGCTCCCCATAATCCAATTCGTCGCGACAGTCACTAGCACCGACTGTATCCACCTGACTCTATACAATGGCGGCGTCCCCACTGCTCCGCAAAGCCCGCAAGGTCGTGCCGATCACGGCGCTCGCAATCGCGCTCGTCACGCTCTTTGGCTGCGTGCTCATCGCCAAGGCCAAGGGCGTCTACCTGAGCGGCATGTTCTGGCCCTTCTTCTCCAACACTGGCCGCGACAAGCCGGCGTACTACCTGTTCTGCGCCGGGCTCACGACCACGGCCGTGCTGGTCGCCGTGACCTACGGGTTCAACTACCAGTACCAGATCGCCGCGCTGCGCAACGCCGTGGGCGAAAACACTCGCAAGCACCAGGCCATGGCCATGGGCACGCTCGTCGCGGGTGTGCTGTCCGTATTTGGATTGTCGCTGCTGGTATGAGACTGTAGCTGCCTTTGATCGGAGACCTAGGGAACTGACGATTGAGTCTCTCTGTGCTATAGGCGTTCTTTGACACGGCCAAGTACCCGTCGACCCACTCGATCAGTGCCTACTGGTTCTTTGGCTGGGAAGTCGTCGCGACCATCATGAACGTACGTGTCTTCGCACCACGCTGAGAGGAGAAAGATTCCATTCTGACTGGATTGTGGATGTGGTTTATTCAGACCTTTGTCAGCAAGCGGATTTTTGAACTGTCGAGGAAGTCGGACGCGGCATTCACGGCCCACTACATCACGCTCGCCGACACGAACGGCAAGCCCCCGAGGGGCGAGCGCGCGCGAAAGTGCCACCGCACGTTCCGCGTGCAGCTCGCGTTCAACCTCGTCTTCTTTGTGGCGTTCGTGATCTACATTCCATGGCAAGTCGTGTTCCCGACGCACTGCCCCATGCTCTCCATCAACGAGTGCGTGAGCCGGGGTTTCGGTCAAGAGTATTGCACTGTGACCATGCGCAAGAACGCCACCGAGACCATCCTCCAAAACTGCGGTATGTGGCTTTTAGTTATCGTAATTTTTAGGATACCCGGCTCACATCGTGTGGCTCTTCGCTGCAGAGCAAATGCTGACCAAGGTTCAGATCCGCGCACTGGCGCAGCTCGTGTGTATCCTCACGCTGCTGGGATACTGCGTGACGTTCTACGTCCACGACTACGACGACGCCGAGCAGGACGATCTTCTTGAGCAAGCCCCTCCGTTCCTGCATCCGCTGTAGATCCGGTATCGGATCTTAGAGAATTCCGATGCTACTAGTATCGTTCCTCATAGAACACAATCGACAATTAGCCAAAATAAATTCATATTCAAGCTTTTGACCAATGAAATCGTGACATTCCATGGACACAGCAAAAGCCGAAGAGCTCCAGTAATCGCGGATCGCCATTCTTCGACATCTTGAGACGACGATGGAGTCGCCGGCCGTATACCTCGACTACAACGCAACGACACCCATTGCACCCGAAGTGCTGGACGCACTGCTGCCATACCTGCAGCACGGGTACGGCAATGCCTCGTCCTCGTACTCGCTGGGCCAGCAGGCCAAGCGCGCGGTCGAGACGGCGCGGCAGCAGGTAGCGACGATGCTCGAGGCCGACGACGCGAGCGAGATTTTGCTGCTCTCGGGCGGCACAGAGTCGATCAATTACGCGATCAAGGGCAGTGCCGCCGCCGAGGAGAAGCAGCAGCGTGCGAAAGGCGGCCGCGTCCGTAACCATATCATCACGAGCCTCGTCGAACACGTCGCTGTGCTTGAGACCTGTCGGTACCTGGAGCGTGAGAGAGGGTACGAGGTGACGTACCTACCCGTGGACGCATACGGCCGTGTGACCCCGGAGGGTACGTTTGATAGTATCAGTATTGGTGGACCGATGATGGAGGTTACTAAGTGATAATCTCTGTTGGTGTAGCGGTGGTCGGCGCCCTTAAGCCCTCGACATTCTTGATCTCGCTCATGCTGGCCAACAATGAAGTCGGCACGCTCAATCCCATCGCAGAGATCGTACAAAACATCCAGCAGTTTGTCCAGGCCCATCCAGAAGACTACGCTCGTGTGCTGGTCCACACGGACGCGAGCCAAGCCATTGGCAAGATCAATGTGTCGGTAAAAACCCTGGGTGTGGACTTTCTCACGATCGCCGGCCACAAGCTGTACGCGCCAAAGGGAATTGGTGCGCTGTACATGCGCCACGATGCGCCGCCACCAGAGGTACTGATCCATGGCGCGTCCCACGAACAGGGTCGGCGCGCCGGTACAGAGAACGTCGCGTTTGACGTTGCGCTAGGCAAGGCCAGTGCTCTGGTATCAGAGAACCTGGGAACCTACGAGACAAGCATGAAGGCGTCCAAGCAGTTTCTGCTCGATGCGATCACGCAGGAGGTTCAGGGATTGGACGTCGAGTTTCGTGTCAACGGCCACCCAGACTATGTGCTCCCCAACACGCTCAGTATCAGCTTCAAGAACGTCAGCGCCGTCCAGCTTCTTGCCTGTGCGTACCAGCAATCCCCCACACACGGCTGCTTCAAATCTGGATACTGATTGCGTGGCGTGATCGAATTATAGATATCGAGACACAAGGCATCTGCGCGAGTGCTGGCTCAGCGTGCCACACGCACACCGAAGGCGACGACGTTAAGATCTCTGGTGTTCTTCAGGCCATGAACGTGCCTCGTGAGTTTGCGCTTGGCACACTGCGGCTCTCGGTCGGGCGTGCGACCACTCGGGATGATTTGTTTCAAGCGGCCCAGGCCATCGCCGACGGAATCCGCCAACAGCGTTAGACCAAACGGGAGACAAAGCTCTATGTGTTCATCTTCAACGAAGCAGAATCATCCAAAAGGCTTCTACTATGATTCATGGGCCCAGATCCTCAATTTGTAGCCCCCTCCTTCATGGATACTTCTTGGCGACCCACGCGAGCAGCCACTTGAGATGCGTGAGCATGTACTTGAGTGCCTTGGTCCACTGCTCGTCATTGCCCAGAGAGATGGGCAAATCGCCAATCTTGCCGCGCTGGATCTTGTAGGGAAACTTAAGCGAAGGCTCTTCGCGCATAGCGCGCTTGCCGGCGTCGTCGACACACTCGAGAAACAGCACCATCGCCTGGTTGAAGCCGCGGCGTCGGAACATACCACCGTCGCTGTAGAGACTATACTCTTTGCCGTACATGTTGACCACGCGCGAGTAGCTGCCTCGTGGTATCAGCTTGTTGCGCATGAAGTCGAACAATGCGCGCTCCGAGATCGTCGCGAGCAGCAGCACGGCCTGGCCAAGCGCGGCGTTGATCTCGACCCACTCGACGGGTCGCGTGGGCAAGCGACCGAGACGGAGCCCGTTGATCGTGCCAAACAGTCCGTCGTGCCAAATGTGGAACACGTCGTTGCACACGTTGTACCGCTGCAGGCGCCTCAGTAGGTCGGACGCGTGCACGGAGAAAACCCCGACGGATTGGCGTTCGTCACGGCTTAGTCCGAGCAGGTGTTGCAGGAATGCACCTTCGGCAAACGTGCCTTGAATGAGCGACTCGAGATCCTTTCCGGTGGACCAGAGATCGCGTCGTCGTGAGAGAGCGTGGATCGACTCCGCTTCGAGAGAGGACAACTCTGCCTGAAGGCGCCGCTCTTCCTGTTCTAGTGCCTGAATATCGGCATCCCGGTCCCACTGGCTTTGTCCATTCGAATCTTCGACGGGGAAGTCAGAGAGAAATGCTTGGTACTGCTGGCGGTCCGACTCGAGGCCATTTAGCGTGCTGCATGGAAAAAATACTTTTAATTAGGCCAAACCGTAACGACGGAAGAGAATTGCGAAATAGGGCTCGACTCACTTTTGTAGCGACTGGATAATTCCAAGCTCGCAGTCGTGGCATGATGGTGTCTTCTTTTGTAAGTGAAGGGAGCTATTTTCCAGCGCACACGACTATTAGCTTTCCGTCCTCACATTAGCAATCGTGAGCCGTTCGTACCTTGCATCCAGCAGCTCCTGGAACCAGCTCAGATCGCTGCCGTCAGTCTGGCGCTTGCGCGTGTATCTCCGGCGGCGCCAGGTCGCGTCGCGTGGAGGCACTTCTTCGTCGTCTTCGACATCGAGCGGCAGCGCGTGCTCTGCCAGCCCATTAGTTCCACACTGCACGGTGCCGCTCAAGTAGATCCAACCGCCTGCGTCACACTCGGGTAAACTCGTGTCGACCTCCCAGGTCTCACTGAGCCAGAGGTGTGGCTTGCTCAGCAGTCGGTATGGAACCGTCTCTTCCAGCGTGAGTCCGAGCCCGCCGCGGTTGGCGCTCACGAACGGCGCGACCCCATCCATGCCATTGAAGGTCACGTGGCTCCACATGGCTTGTTCGTCGCCGTCCTGCATGGGCACGGACCGCACTTGAGTCTCCCACACGAGCTCCGAGATGACTGCGGGTTGCTGGAGACTGCTGCCATCGCCCGAGATCGAGTCGAGCTCGGTCGATTCAATCGGAATCTCACGGAGCAACGCGATGCGTTCTATTTCGAACAAAAGAACGACACCAAGAGCGCCATGTTAGACGCGTTCCTATTGTGTTTAGACCCCCCTCGGGAAGAGAGGTGAAGAAGAGTCGACTGGCGTGGGTTAGACCTTTGATGGGCGACGTGTTGGGCTTAAACTTGAGCAGCGCACCGCACTGCGAGCACGTGAAGAGGCTCTTGCCCTCGATCGCCACGCCGGGCGGCCGCATGGGCGGCATTCCCAGCATCGTTCCGGCGGCGCTGCGGTCTCCGCTGATTGTCAGCGCACTTGGGGCGACTTGCGGAAGCATCGGGCAGACGCGTCACTCTTCTCTCTCTCTCTTTGTGGGTGACAACAGAACAACGCGGCGCGTGCATCGTGGTTAGAACAGCCTTGTGATTGGTCATAATACGTAATCCTGTGAAAACGAATTATTCGTATTTGTTACGTTTTGAGGAGGTTACCTGTGACATTATCTGTCTTTTATCAAGTGTAGCTACATATGTCACTAAGAGGATATGTCCTGTCGGTGAGTGAAGTACAGTAGGAGATGTCAGTCAATCGAGGGGGAAAGGCGAGCAGATGAGTTGACAGAGGGTGTGAGGATCACTCGGAATCCCAGTGGATCCAGGGGCGCTGGAATCGCTTTGCTATGGACTCGCTCTTCATTGGAAGAAAGTGTGTTCTGAACCGTGAAGAGGGGGAGAGAACCTGGAACCCATTATTCTGGCCACTGAACGCACATGATTTGAACCCTGGACGGGCACAGTAAAAATACTGTACACACACGTCTCTTCATCGACTCTAGTAGTGAAGGAGTCGAGTCCTGCTTGCTACTCCTCTCCTCTGGGCGCGTGACCAATACGCACTTCTCTACTTACGCTCTCCACAGTATAATACTATGGTATCCCCTGTTCTGCAGCGCGTGCGCACGCTCGCGCCGGTCGTCGCGTCCTGCGCCGTCGTCATCACGCTCGTGACCTGTGTCATCCTCGCGAAGGCGCGTGATGTCTACACGGGTGGGCTCAAATGGCCCTACTTCTCCGACATGGGCCGCGATTCGCCCGGGTACTATGTGTTCTGTGTTGGGCTCACGATCACCGCCATCGCGCTCGTGTGCACATGGAATTTCAACCTCCAGTTCCAGCGCGCGATCCTGGAAAAGCCCATTGCCGTTGGTCAGCTGGGCAAGTCGGTGCTCGTGTTTGCCAAAATCCATGCGTGTCTCGGCATGGTCTCGGTGATCGGGCTGCCCGTGCTAGTACGTGTCCCATCCATTTTGTGTGTCTGCTGAGCCACGAGTGAAGAGCTCACTCGTGTTGGTTGGATCTACGCAGGCGTTTTTCAGTACGGCGTCGTACTCCTCCCTCCACAACAGCGCCGCGTACTGGTTCTTCTTCCTCGAGACCTTTGCGGTCTGCTCCAACGTACGTTACGTTCAGCGTAAACCCTTGACGGTCCCTATCTAATCCGCCGCTGTGACCAGACCATGGTGAGCTACAAGATCTACCAGCGCGAGCGCACGGCGCGCGAGACGACTGTCTTCATGGGCGACAACCCGACGACGCTCAACGGCGAGCTGGACGACAAGGCGCGGCGGTACGACAACGTGCGCCGAACGTTCCTCATCCAGGCCACGGCGTTTGCGCTCTTCTTCATTGCCTTCCTCTTGTATCTCCCCATTGGGCTCGCGGTCGTCAAGTCGGCGCCGCGACTCACGATCCAAGAGTGCCTTGAGCGCAAGCTCGGGGAGAAGTACTGCAAGGACACGATGCGGAAAGACGCGACGCTTACCAAGCTCTGGAACTACGGTGCGTACTGAGCTTTTCGGTCCTCTGGACAAGCGAGAGAGATTGCTGACGGATGGGTATGAACAGAGGGCGATTTCTCGGCCAACCAGATGCGGTCAGCCGCGCAGCTCGGCTGCATTCTCACGCTTGTCGGATACTCGATCTCGTTCCTCTCGCACGACTATGCGAGCGTCGTGGACGCACCCAAGCATCCTCAGGACGAGGCCGCTGTTCCCCACACGTACGTAACCTTGGGTTCACCGCACCGGGACGGCTTTGCTGGCAGCCGTCCAACGGACCGCATGCCGATGTTGTCGACCCCGGAGGAATAGCGACTCAGAGATGGAATATTATAGAAAGTGCGTGAGGTCGTTTTGCTGACGGGTTGTGGTCTTGTGGTCTTCGCTTTGTGTGGATTTGCTTAGCTCGGAGAAGGCATGAGGAGCCCAACTGAGTGGCCCAGTCGACACTGTGCGGCCCTGCACATAAATCGTAGACTGCCGAACCCTCCAGGCGTTTTCTCCTCGACGGAGCCTTGGATAAGTACAATACAGTGCTGGAGGATGGAGTTCACATAGTATTCCACACGATGAGTCCGTGAGGCCTCTTGCGGACATGGTCGCCTTCAAGCTATCACCTCTCGTTGCCCATGGACTCTTTGAATCAAGGACAACGAGAGGGCCGTGATGTTTTCCGACTCTCGCTCGGATCATTGATGGATGACCACCCATACTACGGGTATATTCATCCAGGGGGTCCACGAGCGGCGAACGCAACGCGAGGGTTTTCGTGGCAGGCGGAAGCTTCAGTTCTTTTGACCCAAGCATACGAGCCAATTCGATGGCATCGAGTTGTGGAGACAGACCACTGTGTCCGTGGACGGCGCGTCGTCATGGAGTCCGTCGTCCATGAGATTATTGTCCCACAGCAGTTGACAGGCGTGATGGACTGTACAGTATGTACTGTACGTACAGTCAGCACACAAAAGGGAACTGAGGCGTTGGTTTCCCGGTGAAATTTCTGCAGACAGGATTTTGCACGCAAACAAAAGGGAGCATGAGACTGTGGACCAAACCAAAGGCGTTGGTTTCCCGATTACAGGATTTTGCAGAATGGGGACACTCGGGTCGACGAGACACGAGGCTCTGCGGTCTGATTTATTCTTGGTTGATGCGGATTGCGTTCATCCGCGCTTGGTGCCCATAGTGAAAGCGAGAGTGACCGCTACTGAGTGACGTGGCAGACTGTACCTTGGGCAATGTGACACCCTGGTTATTTTATAACATCTTAGATTAGATTACTCAATCTTCACTATATGCTGTACTCTTCATATTATCAGTAGCCTTCCAAACACGATAACCTTAGTCAGTTCATGGTTTCCCTCGTATCGCGTTTGCGGCACTGGACGCGGGAAGATCGTCATGCGTGCCAAAAGCCAGCTTTTCCCTCTCGGTAGACAGTCCCGCATTACAGTATTCACCCTCGCTGAGTGCCTCAGTAAATCAGGCCCTGATCTGTATGTATAGTAGACAGACCCATGCTATGTACCTGTAGGGGACCCCACTGGGTGCCTATATCATTCATTGCATGGGACCGCAAGCCGGGACGGTCAACGGGACGATCTTCCAGCAGGATGGGATGGGAGAAACTACCCATCCAATACGTCACTGCACGTGCAGTATAATAGCAACGTCCATTCTTTATTTCGCCACTCTCGGTGCACACAACCATGGCCATCATCTCTCGACAGCGACTCCACTGGTATGCGCCGATCGTCGGCGCGACGGCGCTCTTGACCACGCTCGCGACATGCTTTATTATCTCACGTGTCAAGGGCATTTACGTCGGTGGTCTCTTCTGGCCCTTTTTTTCGGACATGGGCCGGGAGGCGCCGGCGTACTATGTGTTTATCACGGGGCTTTCCATCGTCGCCATCGCGCTGTCGATCATGTGGCAGCTCAACGGCAAGTTCCAGCGGAGTGTGTTCACGCAAGAGACCAAGCCCGTGTTCCACTGGGCAGTTTCTATTGCCACAGCGTTTGGCGCGTGTTCGCCCATCGGTCTGCCCATTCTCGTGCGTCTTCCTTCCGTGCTGCTTGGCAACTCCTTGTTTGTTTGTAGCTAATCGTTTCAATTCGTTAGGCCGTTTTTGACACGTCGACGTACGCCATGACCCACGCCATCACGACAGCCATGTTCTTCTTACTGCAGACGCTCGCGGTGATCATCAACGTACGTGGTGGTCGTGCTGAATGATGACCGCTCCCGCCACTGACGCCTCTATGAAACAGACCGTCGTG
The DNA here is from genome assembly GCA_023335925.1 of Pythium phragmitis. Taxonomy (NCBI): domain Eukaryota; phylum Oomycota; class Peronosporomycetes; order Pythiales; family Pythiaceae; genus Pythium; species Pythium phragmitis. The sequence continues at coordinate 556 of JAADVZ010000977.1, read as the reverse complement.
TCGCACCACATTTGCTCCACTGCCGAGCGAGCTCATGCCAGCGTCTCTCCAAGCGACCCTGAGAAGCTCAGCATCTATCAGAAGCATCTCGCGAGTGTGCGACGCACGTTCCGCATGCAGGCGACCATGTGCACGCTGTTCGCTGTGGCGTTTATTATCTACCTGCCCGTGGGCATGTCAGTCGTGGACAAGTACGTGCGGCTCACGATCCGGGAATGTCTCGACAAGCACCTCGGCGAGCACTACTGTACACACACCGTCAAGCTCGACGACGTCAACACCAAGCTCTGGAACTACGGTACGGCCAAGCTGTGAACGCCATTGGAGCCTCTTTTGGAAACGGGAACTGATGGTTGTTTTTGTACAGAGATTGGCTTTGCGCTGAACCAGTTCCGCGCGTTCATGCAGCTCGCGTGTATTCTCACATTGCTCGGGTACACGGCGCTGTTTATCACACACGACTTTGACGGCGTGCCGTCGGCCAACGCCGAGGCGTTCGAGCGCGTCGTGCTGTCTCCTGTCGGTGCTCAGAACGGCAACGACGGCTCGCTGCTGC
>JAADVZ010000976.1:0-11227 GCA_023335925.1 Pythium phragmitis | reverse complement strand
CCCCCCCCCCCCCAAATAAAACCCCAAACCAAACCAAGCCATACCACCGAGGGCGAGCTCGACCCCAACGGCCTCGGTCGTAGCCCTACTTTAGCCCTCACCCATGCGGATGGAAACAAAGGCGCTTGCGATGCAGTATCCGCACGTGTGCGGGTCGCCTACGACCACGTGCTGGGTCCCCTCCACCCCAACCAAGACCACCAGACCGACAGACCACCAACAGACAAACAGTCCAGACGAACAGACTCCTCCTTATGGAAGTGTACCGCGAATGGGTGTACAGGACTTTGTTTCTTGTTGGCTTACCATTATGGGAATGAAATGTATTTTCTTACTCGAAGTGCTTCTTCGCTTTCTTGGTGGGTGTCACGTCGAAGGTGAGCAGGTATGTGTCCGATCTCTCCGCCTTCGCCTCTTCGTCGACGCGGCTGGCGGGTCTCTTCTCTCTTGGCGCTATCTCTGAGTGCACGCGAGGTTCAACAATGCACTTGAGGATATTCGTGCTGCCGGCAGGGGATGCCGGAGACAGGTCGTGAAGCGAACAGATATTGTCAGGCAATAAACTCGCGCGATCTCTGAGATTCAAGCCAATAGGTGACGAGGAGGGTATTTGAATCTCCTTATCTTACACACATGGACCTTGCGCGACTTCTATCACCTTTCTCATCCGAGCAGCTCAAACTTTTGGAGCTGCTCGTACACTTGCCGCAGCGGTCGCGTGGCCTCTTGGCTCTCGGGGAAGAAGCTCAAAAAATGATGCAGCTGGCGACTCCAGGGCAGCAGTAGCCGCGGGAAAATGACCGGCTCGTTTGTCTGCGCCAAGAACGCGCGGAAGATCTCGTGGTTGAACACGACGCCATAGGCCAAGTCCGCGAGCATGAGGCTGTGGCGTACGGCGTTGCTGCGCACGCCGTACCAGATGAGCTCGTCCGTGATGTAGAAGAAGTCGAAATATAACGCCCGATACGACTGCAACAACTGGCGGAGCGTCTCGCGGTCCTGGAGTGTCGTTGAGTCGGGGAAACCACTCGACGCCGAACCGAAACCAGCGGCCTGGCCGGGCTTGCGTGGACTCAACAACGACGACTGTTCGAGCGCGTCCTCCAGCTGACCGAGGACTTCGGCGAGCCGTGTGAGAGACAGCGAGGTCGCTGGCTTGTGAGCGCTCAAGCTGTCGTTGCTGTCCAAGGGCTTGCTGTGGTACGAGATGAGCCATTTCCACGTGGCGTTGTAGTTCTGCACGAGTCAACAAGAGAGTGAGTCAAGGGAGCCATGCTCCGCAGCCACAGCATAGTGGTTTATCCGCACCTGCAGGAACTTGGCTATCGTGTCTTCCAGCGCCGAGAGCGGATACGTCTCGACAATGTGAGGTGGAATGTAATAGCTTGTGACAGTGCTGAGAAACGGAAAAAAGAAAGAGTTGAGTGCAATGCAATCAACCGGAGGCTAGGGTGGTACGGCGTGACGTTACCTGCAAGTGAAGCAGAGCGTGACCTGATAATGCTCGGCGAACTGCTTGATGTTGTAGAGCGTGATGTGTTCTTTGACGCTGTGGTCCCAAGTCTGCCGGTGTCTCCGGAGCGTTTCCACGTCGGGGGTGATCCGGAACACAGCCGAACTGTTCGGCGCGATCGACACGAGCACAGTCGATCGTCGACCGGCGCAGATGCCATTCTCTAGATGATCAACAACCACCGCGCCAAGGTCGTCCGCGACGGCGTCGGCCGTGAAGAACATGCTATCGTTCCGCATAGCGACTCGCGCTCGTGTGTCCTTGGTGTTGTGTACGACCAAGTACCGTACTTCCGCGTCTGGTGTAGAGGCGTTTGTGCCACCTTCGCTTGTCTGGCTGAGCGCCGACTCACTCATGGCAAAGACAACTCCCAGAAACGTTGGCTGGGCAATCATTTCGTTTGTCAACGCGCTCTGGTCAACTGACACAAGCTCGGGAGCCGACGATGCCACGTGGACAGTGAGCTGCGGCGAATAGCAGAGCGCGCGAAGCACCACCGTCTCTCGAAAATCCTTAACAAGGCGGCAGTTGATGTACACCTCGACTTCTCGGCTCCACGGCTCGCCTTGCGACACAACAATAGCACCATTCTCGCCCGCGCCAGTCGACGGCGGTCGTGGACGAAAGTGGAGAAACACTTGCGTCCGCCCACGCGCACCGAGTGTCACGGTGGTCACTTCCGTGAACGACGTGGGTGACACCGAGAAGCTAACTTCGTTTTGTGCGCTGCTAGAAAGCGTGAAATCGAGCGTCATTGACGACGCATTCTCGATCACAATCGAGTGATTGTGGTAGAGCTTGTGGTAGTAGACCTCTCCAAAGTCCACGACCAGTGGCAGCGTGCTAGTCCCTGGCGCCGTTGATATCGGTGCGGTGGACATGGTATCCTCACTCTGGCGACGTAACTTGCGCGGTGCGCTGTGACTGGACACCAGCACGCGGAACAAATGGGTCGCCGGGTCGATGCCAGACGTCATACTTCGAAGGGCATTGAGATCGGCGACGACCTCAAGTTTGACCTGAATAATCTTTAGATCACCGGGATTCCCAACGTTCTGCAGCACCAAAAAGGTCGAGTACACGCCAATGCGGTCGCGAAGAAAGTAGAGCACGATGCTCTGGTAGCTGCGGCTGCGGTCGAGCGAGCCTCGGTCACGGCTGAGTTGGCACCACGAACTCGCCGTTTGGTCGACAAGATATAGGCGGTACTCGACTCCAGCGTCGGGCGCATCACTGCTGGCCTCCGACATTTGGCTGAACATGCTCTCGACGGTGATTTCCCACTCCACTTCTCCTCCATTCCGAACAGTGTGCTGGCCCACATCAATGACGTAACGAGTCGTTTCGAGTGTGGTACTCTCCGATGGTGTGCATCCACGCACGCTCAGCGCTGGGACGTGGCTTCTCCTCCTTGCAGCTGTCGATCCCGACCGAATCGAACTGATGTCCAGTTCTTCAAAGTGGTCCAGCACACTCCCTTCTCGCATCGATGCCGCTCGCTCGCCTTGAACAGGTGAATTGAGCATCCCGGGGAGCTGGAGCGTTGTCTTGGGTGTCGAGAGCCTCTTCTCACGGGCGGCGAAGGCAGCGCCCAGCAACGAACTATCCATGGTAGAGTGTTGCTTGGACGCATCGGCGCCTGGGACAACTGGAGTCGGAGCACTCTGAAGCACCAAATGCACATCGATCTCCCCAACGAGAGCCGACTCACTTGTCATATCCACGTCACGCACCGTGAGAAACATGCGGCTCTGAGGCATGGGGTCGCTTTTGCTATCGTCCATCTCGGCGCCCCAGGAGTTGCTGCGCCACGATGGATGGTGCCGCATCTTGTGAAGCAGCGACGCTGCCTTTGCACCGTTGCTCAGTGATCCGACCGAATCAGCATCCGAAGTGTCGCCAGTCAATAGCGGAGCCTCTTCCAAGCACACGGTGATCTTCATTGCTTCGCCCGGAGGGATCGTCCCGGATGAGGGCTTGGATACTGCTTGAATATGCTCACTCATTGCGTACATCTCATTGGCACTCGCGCCTTTGATCACACACAGCCCAGCGCTGTGCATGGGCACTTGGTCGATCGAGAAGTTCAGCGGCTGAGTCGTGGACGGGTTGCGGATCCAGAAGGTTTCGGATGGATTCTTCAGCTGGTACAAAGTGGTCTTGCTCGCCTCAGCGACTAACGGTGGAGCGGATGACCCCAGATCTCGACTAGTTGTCACTTTTGTTCGCAATGACGATGGCAATGAGTCAACGGGCATGTCGGACGGAAGATCACTCGCGACAGCGTAGAAATGCAACGTTGACGACGAGATTGTGAACGTTTTTCCTGGTTGCACCTTGCCGCGTACCAGAATCTCCTTGTGCTGCGTGGCGTCCTTCATATTTTGCACAGTAATGTCGAGATCCACGCTGCCAAAGGTGAGTAAATCGCCGTTGAAATGACGATCCGTGTCCGCAAACAGATCGGGCGTGATGCGAGCAGATGGACGGACTTGACAAATGATGCGAATGTCGACGGAGTCGCCTGGCGCCACGGAGAATGCATTCATCGCCGTGTTGGACGATCGGGAGCATATCTCCAGGTCTGCAATTCTACAGAGATTGAATGAATGTGAGCGTGAGTGTGAGTGGGCACTGCCTTCCCGATCCCTAAACTTCATAGACGAACCCTTTGAACCGATCGACAAGCCGCGCGGTAAGTGTCACCGACAGCTCTTCATCAAAGACATTCTTGACCGAAAACCAAAAGCTAGGTCCTCGCGCATTGCCTGAGGAATCCGATACCGGAGGAATAGTCACGGGCGGCAGAAATCCGATCTCGGCTGCGTCGTTGCCGATCCCAATCGATCCACCAGAGCTTTCCGGATCAACTGTCACGTCCGCATAGCTCGATACAATCTGGGCCGATACGTTGACCTGCTCCACATTATGTGGGTTCAGAAGGTTGAACACTTTGAGGGGGAAGGTGTGGAGTCCAGCAGTCAATGCCTACGACAGAAAATGATAGTTAGAGAAACTATCGACCTCTCAGCGCTGTATCAATGGGCTGAGTGTACGTACGGAGGAAGTCTGGACAAACTCCATTTCCACCACGCACGACTTAGACGGTTCGATTTTCCACGCTGTACAGCGAGCAATGGCGAGTGCGAGCGACGATAACGTCACTGGGACGTCTTCTGATTTGTTTTGCTCTTGTCGTCTTTCCGTCTCCAGTGATATAGCTGACGCACCATTAATCCTCCTCACAATGATCGCGTCGGAGAAGCTGCAAAGGCTGAAACACGCCGGAATGTCGGACACGTTCTGGACAGTTAGTTGAAAACTGGACGATCGCCAGCCAAGCGAGTAGCCGACTTTTCCCAGCGAGACGAAGCTCTCTCCGACACTTAAGCGTGATTCGGCATACGTACCATGGAGAGAAATCATCCGGAGTGTTGTTGCCAAGCTTCCAACGTGCCCACCAGCAAATCCCTGGATAGAAATTATCCCTTTCATGGACACAGCTTTCCCGGACGAGATCGATTCGGTATGCAGCGGCGCCGTCGCGGCAATTGGGGCGAACCGGAAAAATAGTCGGCACGAGCTCTTGGGCGGTATCCTGTACACACCGCCGTAAAAGATAGGCTTGCTGGAGCCACTATGCTCTTCGTGTTGAGAGTCGTCGGATTGAAGATGCCGAACTTGATTCAAGGTCGCGGAGAAAGCTGTTGGTTGAATGTGTCGCCACGAGACACTTGAGGAGTCAGCATTACTCCACTGAAAGCAGAGAGGTAGGGTACTAATGGGTCGAACGATCAAGTCCCCCTTGTTTTGCGCGTTCGTCAACACAAAAGAATGCTCGCTTGCCATACCGGTATCCCGGAGGAGGGCACCACTCCCTGGCCAAATGCGATACCGACGATGAGTTGACGACACTTCCGATTCGCTTGACCCAGTCGAACGCTGTGACCCGCACACGTCGACAAGTTCTTCTTCCAGCTTAATTACCGGGACAAACCCGACTTCCAAGCTCTGCGTCGACGTCGTTGTCGCGGCAGCAGGTTTGTTGGACGGTGCAACAACTGCAACAGACCCACTCGTGTTGCCAAGCACAGTGCAACGAAGTGTTTTGTTGTCGACGAAGAGCACGAGATCGATCGCGCTGAGTTTCCCTGGATAATGGATATTCTCCACCAAGATGCGTCGTCGGAAGAGTCCGATCGCAGACGCTGACACAGTGAAGTGAACGTGACCGCTGTCACCTGGACGGATCTCACCCTTTGTGGACGGTAGCTCCACAGTCAATCCCTGATCCGTATCCGAGTATCCGTCCGTGTCGCTCACTACAAACAGCCGATAGACGAGGGGCAGCGCCTTGCTAACGTTCACAATTTCGATCTGTCCTTCTCGTTTCACAGGGCGGAAGAACGACGACGGCGACTCCATGTAGAACTCGATCGTGGACGGAACCACGCGTGAAAGACTCGCCCCCGCGACACCCACAAACTTGACAGTAAATTCTGCCACCATGCTGGATGTGGTGCCTTTATCCTCCCCGTCAGCCGTACCCGTCGCTGCAACTTCCGTGAACTTGAAAAGCTGAACTCGTATGCCGCCCACTAGATCGCGGCATGCACCCGACTTGAACGCATCACCCGGCAGCCGGGGTCGAACAGCCACGTACAAGTCCGTGGTGGTCTTGCCGGTCAACAATACTTGCGTGGCCTCGCGGTGAAGCCGTGCATCTTCATATACGTAGCACTGCGTCTTCAAATTCGATGAGGCACACAGCACGAGGGCTTCCTTCACTTGGCTCACGAGCGTGAGCTTGTGGACTTTGCTGAACTTTAACGCGACATTTGGGCTGTCGACACTCGTATCCTGCATTTCGGGCGTAACGAAGCATGGTCCAAAATCCAGTACCTCCAACGTTCCTGTGGCATGCGGGTCCAGCTCTGGGATGCGCACGTAGACGGGCCGAGTCACTCGCACCGACACGCTCACGGTGAGCGAGTCCAGCCGATCGTTGAGATTTCGCACCAAAATGTGCTCGAGGTGTTGTCCTGGTACTGTGCCTCGGAACGTGAACCGCACCATTGTGTGGGAATGCGGATCGACTTTGCCCGTCGACGACTCGAAAGAAAACTCACCAACGGTTGTTTGCTGGTCGCGCGCGACCGACGGAAGTAACAAAAACTTCACGACCTGACGAGACCGATTTCGCAAGATGAAGTGTCCCTTCACGTCGCTGTTCTGCTGATGCTGTCCAAGGTCAAGGGTTTCTGTGTCGAGGTAAAGCGACTTTTGGGCCGTTTTCACAAGCGCAACGTCCATGGCTTTGGCCACGCAAGGCTGAGACTGGCCGTCGCTCCCCAGCTCGATAACCTCGAGCGCACCGACAGAGATTTGAACTGCTTTCGATACAAGGTCGAGTGTCGTACCGCTAATGCACGAGGCGATGGCCGTGTTGGAGCCAAACCCAGATCCAGCCGTGTACACCCACTTCACGTGGACTGTGGCGGAAACTCCATCGCGTACGAGCACGCGGAGAGGAAGCTCCTGTAGATGCGGTTCGGTAGTTTCGCCGGATGGTGCTTCCCTCACGGTATGATCGACCGCCGTTGTCCAACCCACCAACGACAAAAGCCCACGGAAAGCATCGTTTGGACGCCAATGGACTTCAGCGATGACACTCGAGTCACTTTCGCTTTCGAGCGTAAGGCCTGTGAGCGTCAACGACCAGCCGATAGTGTCATTTGGACACTCATCAAGCGGTACCAAAAGTGCGCTTCGGCGACCACTACCTCCGATGTCGGGTTCAATGGCCACTTGGATCTGTCCGGAATTCTGTGTCTCAGTCGATTCTTCTTCACTGTTCTTTCCGGTACCATCCGAAGCTGCTTGGGCTCTTGTCGGCGCTGTTATGTCGAGAACTTTGTCCTTTCGATCCTGTTCACCTTTCGTCGCGCCGACGTCGTCATCATGAAGCATAGCGCGAAGACTGGGTCGTTTCGGAAGTCCACCGTGAGGAACTGGCGGAAGGGGCGCCTTCCCAACGGAGCGATAGTAGGCAGCTTCGCCTGCTGGCGTGCGCACGAACACGTCGGCATTGTACTGAAGCTCCTTCACAACGTCCTTATTTTGCTGCTCAAAAAGCAGCAGCTTTCCCACGCCGACAAATGGTGCTAGTTCCTTTCGCAGCTGGCGCTTGCGAGCTTTTTGGCTCCGGGGGAGACTTGAGTCTTGCTGTTGCCGCGGCAAGGCTTCGTCACTAGCCTCCACACTCGTCTCAGGTGTCGCCGCAGCTGGTCGCACCGGATGAAAGATCGCGTAGGCAACGATGCGACCAATCGCTTCTGCTTCCAACGTGAACTGAAGGGTGTTGGTCGTGCTGTGACTGACCGTCGCCGGGGTCAATGATAACCTTTCTAAACTCGATTCCCTCGAACGCGAGCGCCTCGCAGACCGCGCGCGCGCGGGGGTTTCAGACTCGGACAGCTCCGATTCGCTGTTGCTGTCGTACAAAAACTCGATCGATTGCGAGGCGGCGACCTTGCCTGCGCCTCCCTCTTCTGTATCGCTCGTTGGCTCATCTGGCACTTGCTCGCCACTCAGTAACGCCCTCACCCGACCAATCTTCTGATTCAGTGTGACGATTTTTTCGGCCTTCTTTTTCGTGACCGCGATGCGGAGTTTATGCTCGAGCTTCTCCAACTCTTCGTCCAGTTTCTTCTCTTGCGCTTGCGTGATGACTGCAGACGGTGCATCGTCGACAGCAAAGTAAAACGTCGGCCGCAGATGCGGATTTGAGAACGCCGGGTCCACTTGAATGGCGTACTCTCTCTTCTTGCGGCTTGTATTCCGGACCGCGATCTTGATCGTCTCGCTTTTCTCCCCGACAAGACACTTGCCAAGAGACAACACTTGACCCGACTGAAGTAACTTGAAGGTCTCCCGCTTGACGATTTTGGCTTTGATCGTGACGAATACGGTGTTATTCTCGGGGTCTTGGACGTTGGTGATCTTAAGCTTCTCTTCAAACGGACCCGCCAGCGTTGGCTGAAACTCAAACGAGATCTCCTTGGTGCCAAAACCCTTGACAACACCCACCTCACCTTCCTTGATCTCGAGGAACGCGGATGATATTGAGCCTGTTTTCTCGACGCAGTACATCAGCGGGATGGCCGACATGTTCTGGACGACTAGCTTCTTAGAGCTTCTCGATGATACGGTGATCCGGCCAAAGTTGATGTTCTTCTGATTGACATTCAGAACGGAGCGACACACGCGGCCTTTTACAAGCAGTTCTCGCACGGATGGGCGCGAATCAAAGGGGTGCTTGGACGTCGCCCACGCGGCCTTGGACGCATCAAAGCGGGCGGCATCGGTCACCGCCTTCTTGTTCCCTCCAGGAGGTAAGGTAATGAAAATCTTGAGCTTCTCGATGCGTAGCTTGACTGCCTCTTGACTGGGAAGGTCCGACGACGGACTGAATACCGCGATGATTCGCTGGCGAGACTTCGCGGGGATCCGAATGTTGCGGTCTTTGACACCAGCGATCAGGAGCAGCTTTTTCTCCGTCACAAGCGCCTGAAACTGTCTTGATCGCTCGCGAATCATACTCACAATCTCAAGTTCTTTCTCCACGCTGGGCACGGAAGAATGGCAGTAGCGGTCGCACTCTAGTCTTGAAAACTCGTACAAGTCGAGCAACGCCTGGAGTTCGGAGGCTGCAGAAACAGGGTCCAGTGTGTTCAAGGAAGCAGTAGTCGCGCTGCCAACCAGAGGCCCAGCGGTAAAGCTGCCGCGCTGTTTCGCCGACGACGATCGTTCCAGAATGTGACCCTCTCCGACGGCAGCCAGGGGCGGTGTGGTAGATCCACTACCACTACTGTTACCTGCTTTCTCGCCGTCGATCTTGCTGGGCTTGTTCGCTTCGGCCTGATTGGATGCAATTCCACCTGTCAACCAACCAGCCGAAGCAGTGGCGGAGGCGAGCGACACTTTTTTCGCGAGATAACTCCGCAGCACAGTGGAAGCGGTGCTCTTCTTCATTCCCGAGTGAGTCGCTGATGGAGAAGCAAGTTCCGCTTCGCATCCGAAGGATCTGCGACGGCGAATGAGTCGAGTGCTTTGTCGGTTGCCTCCATGTAGAGTAGTTGACGATGAAGGCGTCGCAGTGCTGGCGAGAGCGAGTCGCGAATTACTCGACTGCGAATTCAAAGAACCGGACGAGAGAGACGGGTGAAGCGCGACGACGCTGTGTTTGTCGGAGACGCTGCGCTCATTCTCACCACTGAGCTGCTTCCTTGCAACGAGAGGGCTACCATCGCTCGCCTGCCGCAATGCGTAAAGCCGAACACGCCCTGGGTCCGATGTCTGGAGCGAAAGAGGTAGTGGCGCACTCGTAATGTTTTCCAGATCGAAGACCTGAATGCCGAACCCGTTTATGGCAACGTGCTCAAAATTCAGGAATGCGGACTTGGACGGCGTCAGCAACTTGTAAAACAGCGAGTGGTAGATGACATGGTGGGCATCCATGTTGCTGGAGCGCACGCAAACCTGAGAGATATTTGCCTTGTTCTTGGCATTAATGATAGAGATCATTCGCGAGTAGTTCGGGTTGATCTTGCGCGGGATGATTTCCACTTTGAGCTCGAGCGACTGCTTTGGACCAAGCACAATGTCATCGTTGGGCACCGTGGAAATGACTTTGGAGGTCACCAATGGTCGCACAGTCGTAGGGAGTTCCGAATGGTTCGTTAGCACGCACGCGCTACCCTTCAGTTCACCGATGTTGCAGTCCCCAAGATGGAGGATTGATGGTGTCACTGTGACAATCGACGTGCACGTTCGTGCGCGCACGTGGATTGATTTGCCGAGGGTCCGGTCGTACACGCGTGCTTGAGCTTGTTGCCATGAACCCTGAATCTGGAAGCAGCGAAACGACACACGAAAAGTCTGCTTCGATAGTCGACAGGCTTTCGAGTCGACGCCTTCATCTGCGTGCGAGACCGAATCTGCACTGGCCGGAGAGTACCAGACCAAGATGGTACGTTCCACACCTGGGGGTAGATCCAACGTTTCGACAAGAAAATTCGAACCATTCGAATCGTCGAGCGAAGCAGAGTTGCGCCGTTTCAGTTCTCCTCGCGACTTGCGTTCGGGCGAAGAGCAAATACTTCCACTGCGTAAGAAAGACAAGTAAACTGGATCACAAGGTCCGTAAAATAGGAGTGAATAGTAATAATTTGTACCTGTCCGCCCCGCTTTCATAGGACCCGTCACGAACGCGAGTGAGAGCTCTCGACGGTCTTCGCAACTTCTTCTTTGTCAGTCGGCGACGAGCGTCGGACGCCCGAGTCGGTGTTCGAATTTTAGGACTGAGCGGAGGACTTCGCGGCGTCGGACGTGGTTCACGGTCGAACTCGAAATCATCATCGGCATCATCAACATCCCCCTGAGGGTTCTCTTCAAATGACAGGCGTTTCGTGGTGAGCGTCATATCTTCATCATAGAATTCACCCTGGTATTCATTTCAATCGGGATGAGCAACCAACGCAAAATGAGTGGTTCGATACAGCTCGCGTACCTCATTGTCGTCTCCATCGTCGTCGCTGTCGGCCCCGTACCCCGCAGGACTGTCAAAAGAGGCAAAAGCGGCCGCCGCTTTTGAGGCCGCATCCGGTGACAGACTGCCTTTGCGACTCGAGTCTTCGTTTGAATCAGTAGGTG
>JAADVZ010000975.1:0-11240 GCA_023335925.1 Pythium phragmitis | reverse complement strand
TTTGTGGGCGCGGACATGATCGACCAGATCCCATCGGATAAGCTCACTCAACAGCGTGCATCGAGTGACTCGCTCCTGTCGGCGTCATCGACCGATGACGAGAGCCTGGAAGACCCGCAGTGCCCATTGTGTGAGGAGAAATTTGGCAATGGCGAGGACTGCTGCTATACGACCGTACTGCGGTGCGGCCACGAGTTCCACGACGAGTGCATCATCACGAAGCTCAACGAGAGCATGACGTGTCCTGTGTGCGGCCACGCAGAGGCTTAGACATTTTATCTAGGGCATTGTTAATTTATTCGCTCATTTTGAAAAAGGTACTTTTGCTATACCACCAACATTCAAATGAATCATTGATGGAGGAGTTGCCATGAACATGCCTTTGCCGCGACTTCAGCGCGTTTCCATGGAGTTCTGCGAGCATCGACGGCCGTCCATCCTCGTCCTGGATGGACCAATATCGTCTGAGGGAGACTCAGAGTCTGATCAAAGTCTGAGTCTAGACTATTGTTGCACAATAATGTCGAGGCTTTGTTGAGTCTTGATTGTGCGAGCACAATCCTGTTGGACCTCACCTCCAACTGGACTTGAACTCGGGATTCAACTTGAGTAATGCCTCTAAAAATTAATGTCGGGCTGAGCAGTCTGGCTTCCTTTCCCTTTGGTCAATGTACAATAACCTCTTATAATGCATCCCTTCCTAAATCGTTCAAGCCAAGATCTCGAAGCACGTGAACCCAACTGCGACAGAAACAAACTAAGCTGTGTTGGCTTCTCTTATTCCAGCGTTTGGTCTCCTGCAGCTCTTGTCCATTGTCGAAATCGAAGTCTCTCTCCCAAATGCCAGCCATCTCCACAGGTTCTGCATTGCCGCCTGCCGTAGCCGAGTCCGTGACGAATCGGCGCAAGCGGTCGTCGTCCACCCACACGCTCCACAGCAGCAGCGGCAGCATTAGCGGCAGCATTGGCAGTACGCTCGTCTACCCCGTGCCCGACAGCGTCGCATGGATCGAACACCTCTCACTGCGCGTCTCGACGTCGTCATTGAGTGATGCGACGAAACGCAAACCGCGCGATACGACCTACGTGCTCCATGTCGACCACACCAAGGCCAATCTCGCGTGGAGCCACGCGCGCATATTTGACGACTATCGCAGCTTCCAGCATCGCCTCCAAAAGGCACTTCGCCACGGTCATTTCTGCGATGCCGAGTGTCCGTGGTTGTTTACGTTTGTCAAGAGTCATTTCCCCAAGAGCTACGCATTGGGCGACTTGGTCTCGCCCACGCAGGCCATGCGCACGCGGCGCGAGGCACTCGAACGATTTATTCGCACGCTCCAGACGTTTCTCATCAACCGCCAGAACCACTGCTGCTCTGTGCTCACGGTGGCGGTCGCCGACGAGGTATTGTCGTTTATCAATGGCGACGAAGGCAAGGCCCACCAGGGGCGGCTGGCCCCCTCGCTAGTGTCGTCCGATGTGGCCGTGAGCCCATCAACAACCAGTCTTCCGCGAAGGTCATGGGACTCGAACGGTGGCGCCGCCTCCGATACAGAGAAGGTATTGACATCACAGGACGACCGTGACGAGAGCGAAAGCTACTCTAGTTCGACGGCAGCCGAGGACGACGAGATCTGCCGCCTCTGCGACTGCCACTTGGCTGACGAAGCCAATAGTCCGACAAACCGAAGTCCCATGACGGACTCCGAGAAGCCAGAGAGTCCAGTACATGCACAAATGTCGCCAGTACCGGAGATGGTGCTTGCGGCGACGCTACCGCTGCAGGTCATACCTCCTCGCCGTGGATCGAGCAAATCACGCACGAGCCTCTCGCGACCACATTTCTACACGACCCAGCTTACGTGTGGCCACCGCTTCCACGACGAGTGCATCGTGCCCATGCTCAATGAGACAATGAGCTGCCCCGTGTGCGGCCGCGAGGAGCGCCGCTAGAATTGTACTACTCAAAATAATAATACTCCGTGATCAAGTTTTGTTTTGTTTTCCATTCAAAGCGGTGTGGTCCTGTCCATCTCAGTGCAGTACGTTAGCATATTTGAGATGCGCACGCAAGACGCTGACGATCGGATCGCAAAGAGTTCAGCACAGTTCTGGTGACTTCGTCGACGCGACAGAACGAATGAGATCCCTCTCTTGTGGGTCGACGACGACTGGGGGAAGGGGATCGCGTGGGTCTCATTCGTTCCGTCGCGACCGTCTTTCTTTGATTACTTCAGTTTGGACTCGTCAACAAACCTCGTTAAAGGCACAGAAATACCACATGGGACATGGAGGGCTGTGTCCCACGACGTTTTGCCTGCGAAGCCACGACCCACCCGATTTCCGCGAACGCTGCCGCCACTATGTTTTCTACGAGATCCGATATCTGCGACGCTTCGATCGAGCCAATGTCTGTTTACACATTTTCTATGAAATACGATAAATGGTCAGCGACTGGGGCTCAAGTCTCTCACTTCAACGTATGGATAGCGTGAAGGGGCAGCCATCACTCACTCCAACAGTGGGCGCCACGTTTCCTTCCACGGGCCATCTGCCAATGGGTCTATTACGGGGCACTTACTTGGCCAGTCGATTTTTTCCCATTCGTATACGCGACTCCAAGCCAAATGGCGTTGCGCCCGCGACCATCAGTTGCTTCAGCGGCCATTACGACCACCCGGACGCGGACCAGTAGTTTGGGCGTCCCGCAGCTCGACGCTCGCCTGTCCAGTCCCCGGTTCAGCGCAAGTGTGGAAGACGATGTGTCATTTACGCTTCCGCCGAGCCCGTCACTTGCTGTGTGGGACCGTACTAGCAACAGCAGCGCACCCTCGGACGACGCCATGCGATGCCGACGTGTCTCTTCGACGCTCGCGAGCGGCTTCTACTCGGTCGGCGTTGGCGCGCCGCGCGCGCATGGCGGCAGCGCGGCCGTGTCGGCGTCGCTGCCGCCGAGCCTGCGCTTCCTCGAGCATCTCTCGATCGACATGTGCGTCGTGCCCGACGGCGGCAGCGTCGCCAGGCAGCAGTTTGCGCTGACCGTGCACCACAACAAGACGAAGGCCTCGTGGCGCCATTGCCACTCGTACGACGACTATCGCGCACTGCAGGAGCGACTGCTAGCGCTCATGGAGCAGGGCCACTTCTGCATGGCCGAGTGTCCGTGGCTGTATACGTTTCTGCGGCGCAGCTTCCCCAAGCCGCCGCCCGCGCTGTCGCTGTTTGGGTTGCTGGGCCAGTACGAGAAGAAGGCGGCCGACGATCGGCGAGTTGCCCTCTTGCGCACGCTCACGACGCTCCAGTCGGTCGTGCTGAACCCGCAGAACCACAGCTGCGAGGTATTGACCCACGGCGTCGCCACCGAGCTCGTGGCGTTCTTGTATGGCGATCAAAATACGACAAGCAAGTCGCCCGTGGCGCGGTCGCCCTCGTCCGTGCGTCCGTGGGAAGTCGCGTCCCCCGTGGCCGGCACGACGCGCGGTTTTTCCGTATCGTCGGCTCGACTGAGTGAGGACGACCACCACCACGAAGACGAGTCTGCGTCTGACGACACGACAGAGACGGAGGAGAGTTCGAGCGAACCATCCGCGTGCTGCTCCATGTGTGCGCTGCAGGCCGAGCACCCCGAGAAGCAGATTCTCGTCGACTGGCACAAGCCACCGCAGACGACAACCAAGCCAGCGTTGTCAGCAGCAGCAGAAACGCCC
Organism: Pythium phragmitis; assembly: GCA_023335925.1. NCBI lineage: Eukaryota > Oomycota > Peronosporomycetes > Pythiales > Pythiaceae > Pythium > Pythium phragmitis. The sequence continues at coordinate 7,533 of JAADVZ010000975.1, read as the reverse complement.
CGGCCGACGTTTCGAAACCGATCGTCGTCGAGTGCGACCTTGATGCTGTCGCAGTTTATCGAGACGCCCACAGACTATCTGTCTATTCCGCAGACACCACCGGGCACGCCGCCGCCGCTCGTGCCCGAGAACGCGATCCTCTCGCCTCCGAGACACTACCACGTGAAGAAGATTGAATCGCGTCGCCCCTCGAAGCGGTTTTCACTGAGCGTGTCGACGCTCAGTGTCTTCCATTCGCTGCGGCAGCGCGTCATCAGCCCGAGCGTCCAGGGATCCTATGCGGCCTGAATTCAAGAGACTATTTAAAATCAATACGAGTTGTTTGTTTCGTCAATTCTTGAGATTCGTTGATGGTCCAACGGGTGGGACGAGGTCATTTGAATAGGGGACACGACAGGAGACCGTTGGATACCAACGGGGAGAAGGCAGCGAACGCCAGTCATTCGGATTGACACTGTCCAAACGGCAAGGCCAGAGGCAAACGCCGACTATCAGCAAGCATCCCATGGCCCGGATCGTCTTCGCGTACAGAAGTATCCTCCTGGAGTCGCCCCGCCCACCCAAACACTATCTAATGCTGATCTTGTGGATCCTCTTCGTCACAGACAAGAAGGCCAATTGATCAAGAAGCCGCAACGGCGACGAATGGCGCTGGAGCAGCAGCAGCTCGTCGCTGGCGTGCCATGGACGGAAATCGATGTGCGTTTTGGGACTGCTTCTCGTATTTCTACAAGGCTACGACTCATTGAGTGCTTTGCGTGACCCTTGTACCCCTAGGATGCGCTGTTGCGTGAGGGTGTCGAGGTCTTTGGCCCCAAGCGTTGGCGCGAAGTTGGCGAGAAGATGTTTGCGCCACTCGTTCGCTCAGCGTCTGAATGCAGAGCACGTTGGATTGAGCTCACCAGGCCGACCGGTGAGGGCGAGAAGCGTGCGTGGACGACTGCCGAAGACGAGCTGCTCGCGGAGCTCGTGGACGAGTACGAGCAGCACAACTGGTCGCTTGTCGCGTCGCAACTGCCCGGCCGCAATTCCAAGCAGTGCCGCGAACGCTGGTGGAACCAGCTTCGTCCCGACGTGAGCCGTGCGCCGTGGACCCCTGAGGAAGACGCATTGATTCTTGCGGTGCAACAATCGGTTGGCAACAAGTGGGCAGCGATCGCCAGGGAGCTGCCTGGCCGCACGGACAATATGGTCAAGAACCGATGGCACTCGACGCTCACGCGTGCTATCGGACAGGCTCCATCTAAGCAACGTCCGACGTCCTCTTGTTCTGTAAAGCAGCCAAAGTCTCCAGCGAGAACTATCAAGCCGGAGGTTGCGCCACCAAGCCGAAGCCAACGGCGCCGTCCAGAAGACGTTGAGATGGAAGAGGAAGAAGCGATGGCGATGGAGAAACGGGTCAAGATGGCGCGCGGGGTAGTGCCGCCTGGGGACGTCGATTCGCTCGTGCAGTCGGTTGCGCTCGTGCTGGCCGAGTGGCAAAAGGCCCAGAAGCAACCCGGAGAGCGAGGCGAGAAAATCAAGCGGCGCCGCACGAGTACTGACCATGCGATCGCCGCGACGAAGCGGACTGCGGATGTGGACGTTGGAGATGTAAACAGTGAACACTGAGGGCAAGAGACAGTGGATAATATAGGAGGACGGCGAATCTTGCTTGCATTGAGCATATGCACGATCCGTTGTTCTTCCCCTCAAGTGATCTCCACGATTAAAGCGATGGATCTTTCATTCTTGACGTTGAAGCTGAAGGCAACCTGTGTATTCTCCATCGCCGACATCGGAAAGTTGGCCACCATGGTCTCTTGAGAGCTTCTCAACTCCCACTGCGCGCGTTAAAAACCTGTTGCTGACGTAATCGGAGGAATGTAGCCATCTTGCATTGGGGGCCTTCTGCACTGTCTGAGAAGCCTAGTCATTGTGGTGCTGAGAAGCGCGGCGCTGGCGTGCTGTATGGTGGACAATGGAGGGAGCGAGTGCACTACTGTAGAGGGGGTCGTGGTGTGTGTGGGACAACGGATGAATCTAGGATCTGGAAAGTTGTACCTATTAAAACGTACTAAATAGTACGTAGGTACAGCTCCATAGTACTACTATGGAGCTGTCCGCGTATCTCTGTCACTCAGGACGCGTTGGTTCAGGAGCAGCTCCTATAGTATCTAACGTTTCTTATCCATACAAGATTAATTTAATCACTGCCGTTTGACGCCACATTCCTTCTCTCCCTTCCTCAGTCAAGGAGAAGCACAGCGGTCTCATAGGGGGCGACTCGGTGGTCGCGGATGCACATCCAAACGACCCAAACAAATGGTAGCAAGACGCGCGCAACAGAGGACGCGGCCGCCGCCGCGGCTGTGGCACTGGAGACACCCTCAGAGACAGGACTCCGCGTGACAGCGATCGCTGCTGCGGCGGTCGCGCAAGCGGCCAAAGAACACGCACTCACGGCTAACGAAAAGCAGCAGCTCAAGACACGGGTCCAGTACCGGCTCTATCAGCGCAACCACCGTGCCAAGAAGCAGCGCCACGTCGAGCAGCTCCAGACCGAGCTCGCAGCGCTGCGTGGACAGGTTGCAGTGCTCGAGCGCCAGCGACGAACGCTTCGATTGCAAGTCGTCTCAGAACTCCTCTCTGGTTTTGTCGCGGTGTTCCGCTCGCCAGCTCCGAGCAGCTCCGTCCACAATGGTGAGAGCAGACTGCGCGAGATGCTCTCGGAGAACCCTCGCGCCGAGCGTATGGTGGGGCAGTGGAGACGGCTATGCGAGAGGTTCAGGAAATGGGATCTCGAGATCGCCAACACGGACGACGTTCTAGCTCAGGACACACGCATTCTCGTGGTTCATACACTCCTCTCGCTGAGGCTCTTTGCGACACGAGACGAACTCGTAGCCGAGTTTCCAGCCCTCACACAGAGATCACTTGAGCTCCTGGTCACTCGTGAGAGTATCACCATTCGTGGGCGAGCGGCTATCCGTCTGGACAGCACGACCCGGCTGCTCCAGTCGTGGGCGCTGGATTTAGATCTCATCACGTCGCTTCAGTTCGTCACACACGAGCCGCTCCACGAGATCGAGCGGATCGTGAGCAGCAGCCAGTCTCTCAGATATACGGCGAGTGACTTGCAGGAGACGGCAAAGGGTGAATTCACTCGAGAAAGAGAATCACAGAGAAACGATTGCCTTCGAGACACAGAGCCAGAACAGCGGCGGCACTCGGTGGATTATTTTCTCTGTGACTGACAGCGAAAGAGAAACGTGGCGCCAGGCTGAGGTTGACGCCAATTCAGTATGTATGGTCGTGTTCAGTCAATAATACTGTGCCACCTTCGCATTCGTTGAGCTCTTATTCCCATTTGAAGAGGCCGTATAGGGAATAAAGTGGTGGTACTTTCTGAAGTTGCGACCGCAGAAATGAGGAGAAGAGGATGCTCGCGTGCTTGCTGAATGTTGCTCCAATCAATGACTCAAATAGGGGAGAACAGGGTGGAGCTGGCAGTGACTGGGAGAAGACAGGCACAACGGACAGCAGCCCGACGATCGTTGGCCACGGAATTGGAAGATCCCGATCGGGACTGATGAGCAGATTCTACGCCATGGCAAGTGCATTTCCACAGCGACTCGCTTTGTGGGTGGTGGTCACGCTTCTGCCGAAGGTTTATCGGGTTCTAAGTAACTAATACACCACACACACACAGACTCACTTTGTGGGGAGAGACTGCCCACTCGTCAGCCCTGGCAACTCTGTGTAGGAGATCGAGGATCTCATGGTCAAGCTCCAGTTCGAGTCCAGTGTCACTATGATGAAGTGTCAGATGTCAGTGTTGAAGATGGCAACATCGGGGGCGCCGTTGGCGCAGTGGACTAACTACGAGTGTTCCACAGGTACGAGAGGAGTTCGATTCCCACCTTTGCGCCCCTTTCATTTTCCAGCCTTTCCAACACTCTGCACAGTCGTAGTTTGGAACAGTCTCTTGCTGATGTGTGGTTGCCCTCCGCCAAACTGATTATCGACCAGATCGATAAACTCAATATTCTGCAGACAACTGTATAGCATGAGTGGCCGTAATACTGTACCGTACTTTATGTATGGACTGGTGCTCAAAAAGCTGCTGGTGTATCCTCCCTAACTGTCTGGTGGTTCGACCACTTCGGAAGTGAGTTAGTCGTGCGCTGTCAACAATGCCAAACTGTACACTGTATTGTTGAGTGAGTTGGACGATCGCCAGAAGGATAACAATCAATCTCGTGATGAGTCGATTGACAATGTCAACTGACTTCTCAATTGTTGCCTCACCCACCCAGAGTAGCTATCCGTACAGTTTGTATCGGCTCTAAGCACCGCACTCATATATTTATCTTGACAGTTTATATTCTTTAGAATTGGATTTCAGTACCAAATGCCTACTGTTTGATTCTTACATTTGTCTTATATAAGAGTTAAAAAGGTGCTTAGAGGCGCTACAAACTGTACTGCATTCCGATGGACGCGGCAATTGTTGACTACTCCCACGCGTCAGCTTGTTGCTGTGTGCATTGCAATTCAGAAACTTTGAAATGGGGATTGTTGAGTGAGCTTCTCTCTCTGAACTTTTTAATGATATTTTAGCCCGCAAAACACGTCAATAATTGTGCAGCTGCTGGCAAAGAAAGCCACGCGCGGCTCCGTTCAATTGTGTCGGGAGAAACGCAATTGTTGAATGCAGCAAGTGATCAACGTGGCAACCAACCGGATCCCCATGCAAACGCCTGTCAACAATAGCTCAACTATGGAACCCGCACGATGAATCAGTCTGTATGATCCACGCGACGGGCACCAAAGCTCTGATCTGCAAAATCAGGGAGCTACTGTACGTTGTCGCCTCTGTCAACAATATTGAAGACAGGGAAGTAGTGGGGGATACCGCCAGAAGATACTATTGTAGTTGGGAATGATGTTTCTGGCGGTACTCCCGTTTGTTAGATAAACGGTCGGATAAATTCGGGCGGTCGGTCGGCCGGTCGACAATTGCGATCGTCAGCACTGTGCAGCTGGTCTTGGAGATCGCTTCAGCAGCACCACACGTCAAAACGGGCCTCAGGAATCCTGACAGGATACCACTGCTGCGGAAACGTACTGGATACAGTTACCCTAAGTCTCCCGAGCGTCTCCGGAGAAGCGATTGTTGAATATGCCAATCCCCCACAGCCCCAGCAGTCAATAATCGCTCATCCCATATACAGTGCACTGTACTGTAGTAACTTATGGATAAAGTTCCCCTTCGGCGCCCACAGAAGAGCTCACTTTGCAAAATGCTCTCCAAGTCCAGCATCGCCTTCCTACTCAATCCTATTGGCGCTGAGCCATCGGGCCATGACCACGGCGAGCGTCAGTCCGCCGAAAAACCCGTCTCGCCTACCAAGCGAGCCAAGCCGACCCGAGTGCTATCGCCTGTGTCCGCAAGTGACAAGGTCTCGGCGCCAAACACTCTGCCTAGCCGTCGACTGGTATTACGCTCACCATCGCCAACGTCCGAGTCATCATCTGGCTCTGAACACAACGAGAAGATAAACTGCAAGGACCCAGTCAAAAAGCCGCGCCGCAAGCGTATCCGCGTGCGGGTCTCGTCGCCGTGCAAAGTCGACGGGTGTGAAAACTTGGCGGTCACAAAAGGATGCTGTGTACGCCACGGTGGCGGTGCGCGCTGCGAGTTTGCCGGGTGTGAGAAGCGAGCGAAAAAGAACCGGCGCTGCTTTACACACGGCGGATGTGCATTGTGCGAGCACGAAGGTTGTTCGTCCAAGGCCAAGCGATACGGTTATTGCTGGGCCCATGGCGGCGGAAAGCCCTGTAGCGTGGCAGGCTGTGACAAGATTGGTGGTCAGGGGGGGCTCTGCTGGGCTCATGGTGGAGGCAGCCGCTGCCGTGTAGCCAAATGTACGAGACGCTCGTACCAAAAGGATGACTACCTTTGTGCACACCACGCCAGACTGGGTGGTGCTACCATTGACGTTAGTGTGTAGTCTCGAACATTCACCAATGAAATAGGTTCTTTGTGCCATTTCGCTTCACGGTGAATAATCAGGCCGAATGGCGTCGCATTTCTCACAAAGTGGGATACTGAAGTACGATTTCATCTCAAGGCTGTGCAATCAACCGCGCAGACGGTGGCCACCATTAAATTAAATTAAATGCGAGAAGTTTTCCCTCAAGGCTATTCATGTCCTAACAGCACAATAGCGAAGTCGTCTTGAACCTCGTATACTTAATGAAGTCAGTAATGTCACTGTCAACGGGATTGAGTGTACTTAATATCCTCAAGTATTCTCAGCTTGATTTGTTCGGCAGTGGATACCTGACTCGACCTGAGTGAGACTGTCTCACGCTCAGCCTCTCAGCCGACATGGAACTCTTGCAGCTGCAACGACTGGCCGTTTTCCGTTGCCCTCCTTCCTCCATGTCGCTGTACTGTAGCATCGACGATTCGACTGGGGGTCGATAACGAACTGCCAATGGCAGGTCGTTATACAGGTCGATTGACAGTGTCAATACATCTCATGATTGCGGATGTGGATAGTCCACTGCATAACCCAACCGCTTGATGGCCATCATCTTCCAGTGCATCTTCAACAACAACTATCGAAGCCACGAACGCAACCTGATATCATCATCATTCCCAGCCAACCCAACACAAACAGGCGCCGCCGCCGAGACCTTCCACCCTCAGTTGTACAGGGCCAGCGACGTTTGCGTCGGCGCAGAATGGACCCTCGCAAGGATACAGGAGTCATGCGGGTCCTGACCGAGGGCCGCCTGGAGTATATTTATACTGGTGCCATCCATGGATGACTACAGCCATTCCAGTCTAGTAGAATCACATGGCAAACGTTCGTAGTCACTGTACTGTTCTATGTATTCATATTTTTTTAAGGAATTGACCTCGGAGAGAAAACACTGTTAAAAATGTTTTCTCGCGCGAGTTGAGACAGCCAGCCCTTTTTAGTGGATGAAGAGACACTACAACGTGGAACCCATCATTAACTTACTAGACACTGCTGTCCAATACTATCTTCATCTGCAAAGCCACGTCATATTAATATGATGTTGTTCTTGAACTCGAACAGCGCCCTTGTCTGCTATAGTTGCACAGCATTTCAGTTTGGTTCTCCTATTCGACTTCATAATCGTATTTCCACCCGTAATAGTGGTCTTCTTGTCACTGAACATCTGTTTCTAACCCCTGGGAGGACTCAATGCCCCACACTGCCTTCAGCATATCCCATTTATCTCCCCACTCACTCATTTCTCACCGCAACGCTATGTGGGCGTCGTTTCAGTCGGATCTCTTCTTCTTCTCCTTCCTCGTGTTGTTCTTCTCCTCTTCCATCTGCGGGGGCGCTTGGGCAGAGCACACACCGGTGCGCTTTGTCGTCACAGACCTCTTCCTCGCCTCTGCCGACTCGTTGAGTGCCACGCTCGCGGTCTGCGGACAGTACCCCAATGCTCAGTCGGTCGGTATTGATTGGGGCAACAACAACCATGGACGCGTCCTCCAATTGT
>JAADVZ010000974.1:0-11242 GCA_023335925.1 Pythium phragmitis | reverse complement strand
CCCCCCCCCCCCCCCCCAGCGCCGACGAAAAACCGCGGAACGTTGAAGTTTCCCTCACATGAACGACAGCACTGGGAGCACTTTGGTGCGGCGGTGATTGCGCCGCGTGAGCCGCATGTGGCGGTCGAACTTGCGCGAGTGGACGATGGCTTCGCGGTCGTGGGAAGACCCAGTGCTTGTGGTCGCGACCACGTCCCGCGCGCTCATATTCGAGCGGCTCGAGCTGAGTTGTTGCTGGCGGATCGAATCGATGGAGCGTCCCGTGCCCGCGGCGCTATCCCCACTGGTCTCTCCGTCGCGGAGACACGCGTCCAAGTGCGCCGTGAACTTGTCCGTGTGCACGGGCAGCAAGTAGCCGCCTTTGCGCGTGGCCGTTGCCTCGTCCGGCCCGCCACCGACGGCGACCGATGCGCCTCTCTCACTCTTTGCTGCTGGCTGCTGTTGCGGTGGTGGCGGCGTCGTGGTGTGGACCACAAAGTGGCTCGAGCTGTCCAAGTCCGCGAACGAGAGCTTGGGCTGGCCGATCGCGCGGATCTGCTTCTTCTCAATCTGCGGCACCATCGACGCCGACGACAGCATGGCTTTGACGACGTACGTGATCCACTTTGGCTCGCGGTACGTCTGCTTGAGGTAGGCCGTGGTCGCGAGCAGTGTGGCCGAGGAGGTCGCGTCGATAGCGGCGGACGACGTGGACCCCGGATTTAAAGTGGACGCTGCGACAACTCGTGACGGCATCGACTCGCCCATCGCGGTGGAAGACGAAGCGGCTCGAGCCGTTGGGACTGGTGTTTGCGGACGCGCGGCACTAGCACTGAGCGTCGGCAACGAGACCTTTTCACATTCATACCGCACTTGGTGGAGCTCTTCGTCGCTTTGGTGCAAGATGTCAAGCAAGCTCGGCACGAGCAGGCCGTGTGTATCGACCGTGGCTTCTTCTTCGAGCGCCAAGCGGTGGAGCGTCGCTGAGCACATGCTGTGCACCATGCAAGGCACAGGGACGCTCGCACGCAACAGATGGAGCAGAGTCGACACCACGCCGGCATGTACCATCTCGAGGCGGAAGCTTTTGACAGTGCTCAGGTTGGTGATGCACGCGCAGGCCTCGAGAAGAATGCGCTCGGTCGTGGTGGACGTTGGTGGCCCCACTCGCTCCCTGCGTCGGCGGACCGGAAGACACCGCTCGATCTCTTGCTGAAGATACTGGACACCCTGCATCAAGTGGCGCTCCGTGAGTCGGCTCACGGAAGAACTGCTGTCGCACCTGGTGTAAGACCCTCGGCTGTTCCCGCTGCCACGCGATCGATCGGCCACTGGAGGAGCCGGTCGACTCTTGGCTTTGTATATCTTGGCCGCTGCAAGATCCTCTTCGAAGCCGGCGTCGTCGTCAAAGACCAAGTCGTGCTCTGCTACACACAGGGCGAGGTTGCGGATCGCAATGGCGCCACACTCGCGGATGCGATCATCCGTGGTGGCAGACGGCGACGTACAAATCGCGACCACGACGGCAATCGCCTGGGTCTCGGTGAGCATGGCCTGGATCGGCTGGTACGTCGACAGCTTGACGAGCACGAGACACGTCTCGTACGCGATCAATGTGTTGTGTGGGTGCTTGCGGTGCAGCAACGCACAAAAGGCGACGACACGCTGACGCAGCAGTGCGTTCGCACACCGCGGCTTTCCCGCTAACTCGCTTAACATAGTCGCGACCAGCGTACACGCCTCCTCGCATGTGTCCAACGCTCGCGTCTCCATGAATGGCTGTAGGCGAAGAATCGCGCTCTCGTCCATCAAGTTTTCCGCCAGTGCATCGTCGAACGCGAGGTTGTGGAGACACTTTAGGGCCGCCATGCTCGTCTCTTGGGAATCCACCTGTGCAAATCGTGACGTGGGGATCTGTACCTTGGACTTACCGGACGGTGGCGGTCTCGCGTTCGCTGCCTCCCCTGGAGGACGAATCGTCTCGAGCACGCTCAGCACGGCACGCGTGACCTTGAGTTCGCCAAACAAGTGGAGCGAATCAGTCACTTGCGAACAGTTTGCCAGTGCCTGCATCGCGAAATGCCGAACAACGGCATGATGGCAGTGTGTGAAGTTGATCAGCATGTGGAGCGTACGTCTCTCGCAGATCATCTCGACCCACGGCTGGCGGCAGCTCAGGTTGCGGACGGCCATGGCTGCCGACGCTCGGGTCTCTACATCGTGGTCGTCGACATAGCTGCGGAGAATGTCGATGACCTGTGCGTGCATGAGCTCCTTGTGATTGGTCTCGTAGCTCGACAAGTTGCAGAGAATGCCCATGGCAAAGCGACGACTTTCGGTGCTCACGGTCGCGTGCAGCGGTGGAGATGAAATTTCGGACGAGGACGACGCCAGACCACCAGTTCCCAAGGGCTCGTTGCTGGCGGTCGAGGACGACGACGACTGCTTATCGGAGAGGATCGCCGTGGCCAAGAAGGCGACGACGCCGTTGCCGAGGAGTTTTGAATGGTACGGATGGTCGCACGACAAATTGAAGAGCACTTGCAGGCCAAGCTGGAAGACTTCGTCGACGATGGGTTCTGGCGACTGTGAGGATCCAGAGCCAACGACCACGACTGCTCCACTATTGCTCGGCGCTGGTTCTGGAGTGGTGGTGCCAACTCCAGTGGGCGGCGGCATGACCTGTGACAGCTTCATCAGCGCGTACAACACGCCATCGTCGACGGCTTTGGCTCTGGTCGTAATGTGGGAAAGTAAATTCGCGAGTGTCTTGGCGTGGATCTGCTTGGCCTGTAACGAGTTGGCCCGCAGCAGTGCGACGACGATAAAGTCTTTGAGCTCATGGGATGACCAGATGCAGTGCAGCGTCGAGACGTTGCACGCAGCAATCGCAGCGTACTGCTGACACTCGACGTGACTCGTGCGGCCGAGTCGATTGAGTGCGCGTGCGAGTTGCGTACTCGCGACGAGCTGCTGGCGCCCCTCAGACGTGAACGAGATGATGGCGAACGCCGCTGAACACGCCAGCAACGAGAGCGATTCTTCGTTGGCATTGCAGGCGCTAACCAATGCCTGAATCACGCGCGGCGTGAAATGACCCGTTGCACAAATGTGGTACAGCGTCGCGGCACTGAACGACTGCGCGAACGCGCAGTAGGTGATGGTGGTGCTTCGCCCCGTGGCAAGATCAGGCACGTCCACCACCATTGCATCACAAGCTGAAGCCGTGGTTGCTGCTGCTGTCGGCTTCCCCTCGCAAATATCAATGAGCGCTTGGATCGTGTCGGTGTCGTGGATGCGGTGGCCGACATCGCCTCGCGTCGCTGATGACCGTGCTAGCGTATACAGAATCGCGGCGGCGTATCCCGTGATGTGGCGACGCCACTTCCGTGTCGCTGGCGGCATGGCCATATCCATGGGTCGCAGGCAGTCGAGCACGAGCGCCACGAGCCGGTCGACGTTGCGAGGGTCCATGATCTCGCCTGCGATCGTGACAATCGCTACAAGGAACCGCTCCTGGTCGTCGGGGAAGGCGAGATTTTCGTGGTGAAAGGCCAAGGCCTCGCGGCTGCCGCAGTCAGTATTAAACGGATCAACATTTGCACTAGCGCCGTCAGTCCCACCAGTACGGGACGCAAAGAAGTAGAAACCATCAATCAGCGCATTCACGACCAAGCCGCCGTACAGGAGCTGCTGGAGCCGACTCTCAAACAGGATATTGCAAAGCACGACGTCGTAAACGTACTTGAGTCGACTGCCGCGCGCCAACGCGTCGGCCGCACGTGCGAGCCTCTTGCCATCGATGTGCTTGAGAAGCTCGTGGGCATACGCGCCCTGCTGCGCAAGATTCATGATCGCCACAAGCGCGTCTTCTCGCATCTCGCTGTCCATCAATGCTCCGTCTCCCTCGGTCAGTTCGACGTATGGGTTGTCCGGGGTGGTCGTGGCGCTACTGCTATTGCTATGGGTTGCCTCGACTGCGTCGCGTTCTACTTCGTCATCATAGTCGTCCTCGTACTCGTCCTCGCTGCCAGTCTTCTCCTTCTCGCCGCTTCCTTGGTCTGCATTATCGGTGGCTCCAGGAGCACTGTCGCCGCCCATCACGATTTTGGCGAGCCGTGGCATGACGTCGGCGAACTCCATGAGCTGGGCCGTGCAGGGCTCGTGGAAACTCAAATTAACGATCGCGCGCAAACTGTTTCTCGCAAACGATTGCTCCTCGAAACGCGACGACGCGCTGAACGAGCTCGGCGGAAAGAGTCTGGACCGATCCAAAAGAAAGAGCCGCGTCGTGAGCTGCACCATATCGGGCGTGAACCCGTGGCGGCGCTGCTCGTCGCTGCTCGAGAGATTCACTAGCGTTCTCGAGCACGGTGCGGCCAGGATCCGCAAGCGCTCTTCGGCGTGGCCGCTGTTGAAGCGACTGCCCAGGTCCCGCAGCGCACCCGCGAGTAGAAGCGAAAGCGTTTTCATTGTGGAGCCATTGGTCGTGGATTGGAACTCGCTATGGACCGAGAAATTGGCGAGCGTGTGGGCGATCAGGCGAAGCAGCGCCATGGCGGTCGCCGGCGACAAGCGTGGCGTTTGCTGTTGTGGTGGTTGTGATTGTGAAGAGCCAGTGTGCTGGGACGGAAGCTGGTCGTCAAGAGCCTTGCAGACGTGTACCGCGAGTCCGTGGATAATGTCGGCGCCGCCGCCGCGCAGCACGCTCGAGCAGCTCGTGCGGTACAACGCCAGGTTGAACAATACCTCGGCCGCGAACGCCATGGTCTGCGGCGCGAGCGCGAGCTGTGTCGTGATACTCATGATGCCCAACTGGTTTTGGATCGCGTGCGGCTCGCCCAGGAAGATCCGGTCGGGAAACGAATGGCCGTAAAAGATGAGATTGACAATGCAACTGATCGCGAGCTTTTGGAGCTGCTCGGACGACAGCGACATCATCGACATGAACTCGATACTCGCGCGCGCGCGCGCGAGTGCCGCCGCGTGGACCGAGCGGCTGCTGAGTCGACACAGTGCTGTCGCACACAAGAGCTTGACCGTGACGGACGGCGACCAGCTCAGCTCGAGCAGCGCGGGGATGCCGTCGTTTGCGACGAACGCATCTATCGCCGATGTCGACTCGGCTGCCGTAAGGTTGGCCAGCGTCGCGGCACAGAGCTCGTGCAAGTGCAAATGGTCGATGTCGCTAAACTCGGCGAGCTGTGAGATGGCGCCGCCTCGGATGATGGACAGCTCACAGCCGGCCTGGCAAGAGAGCTTGTAGAGCGAGCGCGCACAACACAGGCGGGCCTCGACATTAACGCGGAGCTGGATGTGACTGCCGATGATGCTGCCCCTGATTGACTCGTCGGCGAGACTGATGCCGCCTGCGATCGACGGGTAGGACGGGTCGGACGCAAAGCTGACGGTCGAGTTTCTCTTGGTGGGCTTCGAACCGGCGCTGTTCGTTTGGCCGCGTCGGAGACTCGACAAGCCACTACTACTGCTGCTCGCCGTGCTGTCATGGTTGTGGCTGTTGTTACCAGTCGGCGGACCGCCATTGGCGTGGACGTTGTTGACCGCCTTGACGTTGGCCGTTTTCCACCGCGACTTTTTTGGGCTGCTGCTTCGATCAGCGGCGTTCGACGTCGTGTTTGAACCCGCGAGATTAGTCGACGACTCATTCTTCGCCACAGCGACTCCTCCAGTCAGGGCGGCCGACGACGGTCGATGGACAAGTGTCGGCGTTGGCGAGGAGATTGACGACTGTGCATTGGAGGTAAGCGCGTCGAGAACGTTCCAGCCCGCAGCCGGTGACGTCGGCTCGAGTGGATCCAATCGGAACTTCATCTCGGCGGTCGAGAATTCATGGGTTGGCAGCACGATTATTCGTGCCGACATGGGCGTCGCCGCTGATGTGCCACGCGGACCCAGCGCCTGCTGGTTGACTGCCGCTGTTTGCTCGATGGGCTGACTCACAGACCCCGCTGCCGGCATCGGCGCCGACGCTAGGTATCGCTTGCGGACCTTGAGCGCGCCCAGCGAATTGACCGCTCGAATGGACCGCGCGAGCGAGCGCAGTCGAGTCGCCGTGGGTGATGGCGTTTCAAATGCCAATTCCAATGGCGGTTCTTGGAGACCAGCAAGACCTCCTCCTCCAAGACCTCCTCCTCCTCCTCCTCCTCCTCGTCCCCCAGAGAAGGAACTAGTCGGACGCGACGATCGTCGCATGGTGATCGGTGCAATGCTAACGCGTGAGCTTTTGGCCATCGGCGATGCGCCGCCATCCATGCTGCTCGTGCTGAGTGCAGACAAGCGGCGTCCAGCTGATGACCCGCGACGTTCCATGGCCATTGACTAGCTCGCTTGTGCCTAGTGATGGTTCGATGGAGCATCCGCCTCACGCGCTTTCAATGGGGTGAACATACTCGAGCACCATGTCTGTTGCACGCCACATTTATATTCAAAGGGAGGGGCATATTTAGATCGGGCGCAGAACCTATTTCCAGTAGAGAAGAACGAACGACAGCTCCGCGCAGTAGACTATAATAGTGCTGGTCCATCATTCCTTTCGAGAGTCTCACAGTGATCCTGGACAAGCGTAAAGGAGGCCAGAAGAGAAGATCGTTTTCTACACGAGCGTAAAGGAGGTTGAAGAAGATCGTTTCCGCAGTTCTGGATGTCAGTCAGCGCAGCCAAAGTGCCTCTTACCAAGAGCAGGCAGTATCTGGTCATCGATGGATTGATTTTCTTCTTGCCGTCGTTTCCCTAGTTCTGGATACCAGTGTCTGCTCTCGAGATCAGCACCGCTTTGGGACATCTTTTACAGTACAGTGGGTTGGGTCACCGAACCCACTGTACCACCCAACTTGGGTGGGTGGTGTTAACCAAGGGTGACCGCTGCCGACGTTGCAAGTCCCATGTGCACTGATGTTCGGCAGAAGTAGTACAGGATAGAAACCAGTACAAAGGCATGTACCCACCCACTAGAGAACCGGCGTTAGGCGCGCATACAGGCCACGCTCCCATGATGAGACCTTCTCCGCACGTGCATATAGTAGAAGCTCCTTCATATCGTGTCAGTCTCCTGATTTGCAATGCGTCCATTAGCGGTCAGCAAAGCACTCATCAAAGCCTACCGTCGGTGGGAGGGTGAGCGATCGGAAGAATATAAGCGCTGCGCAAGTGGTCGCTGCGGTGCTTCATGGAGAATGGCTGCCTTCGGGCACGGCCCACAGCAAGCACCAGACATTCCGACGCGCGTACAATCCGTCCCACGCGACAAGCGGTCGTGGCGAAAGCTGTGACCCTTTAATTCCAGCAGACACGCAGCCATGTATCAAGTAGGAGGCAAGAAAAAGGACGCGGAAAACGAGAGGAAACACCATCACATCGTCTCGCGCACTTGATTGATGGAACCAAACCGAGCAGACTGTGTCCCTCATCTCTGGGCGGCAATGCATTGAGTCATCTTCCAATCACGATATGGAACTTTCGCACGCGCCTGGTTGGCCCATTACTGTAACCATCCCGCCGTTCGCACACACGGACAGCGTATCTTTTGTGGCAAGAGACCGCACGCAAACCGCCTCCATTTGAATAGCGACATTGGAATCCATTCGCCCCATTCTTATTGGCTACTTGTTGACATCCCACCGAGAAAATGGGTTCCCCAGCTGGCAATCTGTAAACCTGGAAAATCCAGTCTCTGTTCGAAATGGCAGTCAATAATACCACTGAACCGACAGAAAAAACTTTGAGCGTCCGCCACAAGTACTATACCATATTACAAATGCCCTGGACGTCCTCCGCGGGTGTAGCGCTAGAGTAAACAGAGCGTGGCGATACTGTAGAGTAAACTCCTCGCCGCGTCCATGTCCGCTTGAAGCTGGCGGTGCTGCCCAGATCCTGTGTCACACAGGCTGTGTAGATGGCGCAGTACGCGAGTCGCGCTGCACAATTCCCGTTAGCTCCGGTTCTCGTACTAATTCTAGTTATCGTGCAGTGCTCCACTTTGACGTCTCCCACCCAAACGCCGCACCATGGGTGCCGTCCTGTACGCCAGGGTAATTTGTTCACAGCTAATACAATACGAGGTGATGCAGTTTCTGAATTTTCTTGATCACAAGTGCAAGGACCGGCAAAACAATCTCGCGAGACACGGAGCCTGATCTGATGCGACGTCGATCAATCCGATGAGACCGCAAAGCATTTCCCCTCTACTTCAAGGATCACGGTGGTACTGCATGTGCATTGGTCGCTTGAAGTCGCGTCTTACGTCATCGAGGAGCAAGATCAGTATCGGTGCGATAGGCAATCATGTGAATCCGACAAGTCGCGTTGGTGATCAGCTCTGCTGACGGTGGGAACTTCCTAGCGTCGACAGACCTGCTCGCTCATGCATTGCTGCAAGTGTGGTTCGGTGGGCGGCCACGACCATCTGGCCCTTCTAGTTAATCATAGCCCCCTTTCGATATTCGACACGGCATAAGGTTATCAGTACCCCCAGTTTCTTGGGAGAGAGATGGAGTACTGACAGAACAGAGCGAGAGATGTTCCCGCCGCCCAAAAGCAATTTTCCACAAAGATTTGCGTTTTCGATCAGGTCCTGCCTGTTGATGATGCTTTCCCCCGTGGATGCAAGCCCTTCAACGTCGGACTTGTGCCCGCCTGAGCACAGGGCATGTGCTGCAGTCATCGACACCTCCAAGTTGGCGGCTTCCCTCAGAGTAATGAGCAATTTTAATAATAATATTAACATTTCGGAATACGAACGTCAAGCCATTTTTCGTCCCAGCTGCTCCTTGCGGATCAAGACCTGATGGGAGGAGAAATCACCACCTAGAATTTTTCACGAGATTTTTCGGTTCTCTCCTGCCAGTCTCCCAAAATCCAAAGAGATTGTCAGACAAGCCATCCCCGTCCGTCTTATTTTGGAATGACAACTCGGTGAGCGTCACTGCCCAGTGACTGGGCAATGTGGGATCACATCCAGTGTGTGACTGTGCAAATAAGAGCCACGCGGACGCGCGACCGAAGAAGCGCCCCGACCCGATCTCTGGATTGCTGAGGTGACGTAGAACTTTGGTAAGAGCCGTTTATGTGATCGGCCAGAGCAAAGTTGCACACAAAAAAGCATACACGCGAGTCCCTTGAATTGTACGTACGAGAGTTGGACCTCATACAGCCTTATTACAGTAGACCGCGAATGCCAGTGAGTGTAGCAGTGGAACGACCCGAGCGGGTCGAAACTGCATCACCCGTTTGGGTTTCTCTCTCTCTCTCTCTGGCACTGGGTTACCTGGGTTCTGTGCCCCCCTTGTCGGAACCAACTGGTGCCACGGCACCGGCATACACACGATCGACACACCGTGGGGGGCGGAGTGAATCCGTGAATCCACTCGACGATTTTGTTAACTTGGTTCTATCAGGCTGTCGAACCTGACGGCCGCCTCAGCTGGTTGTGTGTTTGCTCATTCCCCAATTTGTCGTCCAACAAACACAACCGACTGGTCTTCAGTTTGGAACCTTCTGGGCTTCACGGACACCCTCAACCACGCCAAGCCAAACCCCCAGCAACAAATCATGGATATCTGCCGTCTCCTGAACGATGTCGATTTGGTCCAAGCCGACGTCGACACCGACACGGACATTGCCGAAACCGTCGAGGGCAGTGAGCTCCGCGTCGGCAAATGGACCATCGAAGAAGTGCGGTACGCGACGTCGCTTGTCAAGCACTTTGTCGCTGGCACGCTGGCCATCCCGAGCGGCACGTCGCTCCGCAGCTTCCTCGCCCACAAGCTCCACTGCTCGGCCATGCGGGTTTCGACCAAGCTCGCCACTGATGCCCTGGGTGGCTTCACGTCCACCCGCAAGCTCGGGCTCAAGCGGTTCTTCCCCATGGAAGGTCTCTCCACGGCCCAGCGTGAGCACGTCGCTCGCGAGCTCCAGCGGCTCCGCGCCGACTTTGTCCGCGTGGCCCAAATTGACGAGTTGGAAATTGATGAGGCGACGAGCCGATCGTCCGTCAATTCGTCGTCCTCTTCAGCGTCGTTGAGTGACGACGAGGCGGACGCTCCGTGGCGCATCGGCAGCTGGTCCCATGAAGAACAGCTCTACGCGTGCGCACTGATCGACGGCTTCATGCGTGGCCGCGTGAACGTCGCCCAGGGTACGACGCTGCGGGCTTATCTCTCGCAGCGTCTCTGCTGCAACCCGATGCGTATCTCCAAGAAACTTGCGACGGGCAAGATGGCCTCGACCAACATCCCCAAGCGACTCGGGTCGGTGACGTACCACATCCAGGCCACGGACGCAGCCACTGTCAGCGCCACGGAGCACGCACTCGAGCGTCTGCGCCTCAAGTGCTTCCCGACGGCGCCGCAGCACATCCAGGAGCCTCTGCCCCGTGGTCCGATTCAGGTGCCTTCGCCGACGTGGCATCCCCACAACTACAGCTACTCGCCTTACGAGGGTATGACTCGTGACGACTCTTCACTGCATGTCGGCACGAAGCGGAAGCTTTGGATGTCGCAGCCTGGCTCGGGATACTCCTTGCCACCGCTCATGTCGGCCTTTGACAAGCGACCTCGACTGGTCTCCAACCCGTTCTGCTAATCGGGTGATCCATGGCCATAGAGTGACCAGCGATGCTAGTAGTTTTTTTTATTCGTTTCATTTAATGTAAGAGAGTATGTATGCATTTCTTCACTCACTACTGTCTGCGTCTCCACCACCATTTTATTGGTCCTCTGGTATTCAGACTTACTACAGTATTGCAGACGTTGTATTCGTTTAACCTAAATGCAGATCTTCCCTCACCATCGGCGTCTCTACCTGCCACTTGCGCTGCTCAGTCAGACGTACTAAACCTCGTTGTATTAGGAGCCATGGAGTCGAAGAGCAACGCTAGTGCATTGGGGCGTCGTTCGACTAGACGTGGCGCGAGGCTGTCGCCTTTCAATCCGTGGAGGCTTCAGTAGAGGCTTGGCCTACAGGACGACAATCAAGTCGAACTTCATCAAGTTCATCCCCACAGCACAGATCCGCTCAGCAGCCATTGACTGAGAACTGTCCAGTCGCGGGATTTCTACCTTTGCTGGCATGAGTTCAACAGATTCATCCGTTTGGCAGATTCGCAATTTTTGACACTGGGCATGAGAGGTCGTGCGAGTTTGAGAAGCTTGAAGAAGGTGGAGGCATGTGGGCCCAAATCAAGCCTCGTCGTTTTGTGTCGCCGCATTAAAATTTGCTGGGTAAACGCCACCGTGGAGCCTATACT
>JAADVZ010000973.1:0-11244 GCA_023335925.1 Pythium phragmitis | reverse complement strand
CGTCGCACGCTGCAGACCGCGGTTCACGCTGAGCAAGACCTCTTCCAGCGAGAGCTCCCCGGGAACGGCATTAAGCTGTGGCGCGAAGCGCGTCTCAAAGTACCGCACGCCGATCGCGTACTGGTCACACCCGAGCTCGTACGCGACGCGTTCGAGTGCGCTTGCCTTGTGGAGCACAGCGGTCGCATAAGCAAAGCACACGAGGTACTCTTCGAGGTTGTTGTAGGTCTCTTTGAACACACAGGAGGACAGCTCCGCTAGGTCGTAGGTCGGCAGTGTGACGCCCTGTTCCTCTGCGAGCTCGATGAGTGTCTCCGGACGGAGGCAGCCATCCAGGTGGCAGTGCAAGTCGGTCTTGGGGACCTTGAGCAGAAACTCGTCCGGGTACCGCGGGTTCTTGGGGAAGTGTCTCTTCACGGGCGCCGCCGCGGCAGTGGGGGCTGGAGTCGTCATTGGGGAGCGTCAACAGTAACAGTGAATGGGGAATGCGCGAAGGAATGATGAGGTGTGGCTGACTGGATGGAGAAGTTCAAGTGGCTAGCATTCACAGACCTTCACTCTTGGTGAGCTGATGCTGATTCTGGTCGGCGTAATAACGGTATTTACTTTTTACAGTGTTTGTTGACCGTAATTACACGTATTCTTGAAGTTTGGAGATTTGTCAGATCTGTGGGGTAAAAGATTTTTAAAGTGATGGATGCTAGACGAGCATCCATCACTTTGAAAACCTAAATAGTAGTACAACAAACAGCTACTATGTGGATGCTGTTTGTTGTACTAATGTTAGCATCCATCACTTTTGGCACCCTGGCCTCACCGATATCGGTCAATAGGGGGTTGCATAGTTGGGTTTTATACGTGGTCATTATTTGAAGAAATGAAAACGAGAATTGATTGATTTTCCCCAGAAATGCAAATCGAGAGGTTTGTTTCTATATATAATTTTTTGAAACCCGCCAACTGAACGCTTTAAAAAGGGAAATTGTTAATGGGGTTCCATAGTTAACGTTACCATATTGCTGAAAGCAAGTGAGCACTTTAAATTAGAAATGTTGAGCAGGTTCTCAAAGCAGGAACAAACGGGGTACAAGCCACCTCCAGAGGTGGCGTGGACTGAACGAAGTAAGATGAGCTGATCAGAGGGACAAGACTTGAGTTATTGACACTCCGTAGAATCACTTTCAGGGGGGTTTGCTTTGCGTGGGTGCTCTGACGGTGTACCCACAGTGTAGTGCCAGAACAAGGTGTGCTTTATAAATTTATGCCTGATGTTCCATAAAATATCTCACTTGACCGCATACAAATTTCAAGTACAAAGGTTCATATCAGAACGTCATTGGCGGAATGATAAACTAATGGGCAAGTTGCCAATTGCCTTTACAAGATGATGCCTCAAGGGCCGGCGTCATCCATGGGACGACTCCTCGAGGCTGTGCCGGCATCTCAGAGGCAACGATGTCTTGCCACGGAGAACTGGCCACCGGCCACGCGCCGACCTGCCAATTAGACGCCACAATTCAAAACGCTCTCGCCATCCCACTGGCTTTGGTTCCACTGCGCTCGCGTCTCTACTCATTACCTCTCGCCGCAACATGGCCATCGTCAATCGAAGTGTCCTCTCAAGTTGGACCCACGCGCTTGCGCAGACCGTGATCGGTGCCGCCCCCACCGAAAGCAACGACAGCCTGCCACCGCCGCCGCGTCCTCCGACGGCCACCAGCGACCGCCTCGCGACGTTGCCGACCTCGGTGGTCGCGCTGATCTTTGCGTTTGCCGACGGTGAGTTGGTCACGGAATGGTATCCAAATCCCCCGCAACTACCCGTGGCACTCTTCGCAACCCTGGAGAGCGCCGGTGCCACGAGCTTTCAGCCCGCCATCGACGAACTGCGCCACACGTTTGACGCAACAGTCGTGGCATTCGATTTCGATGCCAATGATATCGAACACGCTGGCGCAGTCGAGTCACGGCTCGTCGCACGGCTCGAGAAGGACGGTCATCGCGTACGCTGCCTGCGGCTCGGGCTCGAGATGTTCGAGTATCGCAGCAAGTTCGAAGTGATTAAGGCGCGGACGTACGTCGAGCAATTTGACGCTGCCACGATCCACTGGGACCGCGTGTTTGCCAAGCTGCCCAAGCTCGTGCGCCTGGACCTCTCCGGGTTGCCACTTCAGTCCACGCACGTGGCGCTGCTGCTCCGCGTGGCATCGGTCCACTGCCACGAGATCCAGTCGCTTGTCATGCCCGAAAAGGAATGGTATCGCGGCCCCGTGGGGATGGACGCGTGTCCGGTCATGCGGTCATTGTATGAGGCTCTCGCCCAGTGGCATGGCCACAATGGCGGGCTGCGGCAGCTCACGATCCCACATCGCACGGTCCACCCGGACGCGAGCACCACTCGCCAGTCGCTCGCCGACGAACTGCTGTTGTGTGTGGCCGCGTACTGCCCCAAGCTCGAGCATTTCGACGGATGGAAAGTGAGCTTGAGAGAATCAGAAGGGAACCTGCGGTGTGACGAACGCATCAACTGTTCGCTCGACGTGTGGAGTGTCTTTTGCCACGCGTGTCGCCAGCTCCAGGAGATACAATGGTGCATTTTCCCATTTCTCGACGCCTACTTCCAGGCATTTGCCATGGTGCCACACCCGCACCTTCGAATCCTCACGCTCGCGACCGATGCCAACAGCTTCCGTGGCATCACGTCTGCTCGAGAAGACGAGGAGGAGTTTGAAAGCCTGCAGCGGAGCTGCTCGGCGTTGTCAGTCTTTCAGGCCATCGCGGCGTGCCCTTCACTCGAGCAGCTCACTGTGCTTCTGCAGGAAGAGCTCACTGACCATGACCAACAGTCCACTGAGAATCTCATGAGCGATGCGCTGGTAGAGACGCTCATGACCCACTGCCCACGACTCCAGCGGCTCCAAATCCTCCAGACCGAGCGCAGTGGCACGAAGTTGTATACGCGTGACCACAGTGATCGCGGCATCTCGGACCACGGGTTCAGTCTACTGGCCTCGCAGCTGCCCGAGCTGCGCATGATCCAAATCGACGTTGGCTCTCACTGCGGGGCCGACGGACTCTTGGCACTGGTTGCGAGTGCACCGCGCGGGGGTCCCGCACGAGAGATTGAGCTCGTCGTCGGCTCGTACGACTCGAGCTCCTACTCGCGCGGACTTGGCCAGTGGAAGCCGTCGTCCATCTCGGCTCGCAAGAACTGCATCCAATTCCACGCAGTGCTGCTCGAGTTTTTGGGGTTGATCGTCGCCCACGCGGCCACGCTGCACGGGCGCCGCTTTCACTTGCAGCTTCGCAATGGCTCGAGTTTGTACGTCGACGATGAAGACGCGTGGCAGTACGAACTCGAAGCGACGGTGGAACAGCTCCGCGTCCAGTGCCCGGCGCTGCAGCTTCGCATCTTTCGCCAGGGCGGCGTCGCCAGCGTGACGCTGAGCCAGACCAACAGCCACGCAACAGGCTCGATCGCCGGTGTTATCCCCTCGCGCAGGCAGTTGCTACGAGAGGATGGCACGACGAGGGTTGCTGACTGGAGCAAAGCCGCGTGGCGCGCGACTGCGCAGGCACTCGTGCTCACGGCCGTGCTCACGTACAAAGCGGGCACGCGGCTTACGTAGGCGAGAATCGTGTTGTTTGGAATTGGTTTATTGTCGTATTTTATAGTATGTAGCTGTATATCAACATCTTTTCTTTCTCTTGACTGGGGATTGCCACCAACAATGGCGCAACCATTCTCTGTTGTTTCCTCGCGTTTCCATGTCGAGAGAGACGTCTTGAGGGCAGATTGATTGCGGCGTTGGTGTGACGTTTCATTATTATAGTATCAGTAATAGTATGGAACTACCTTCAAGTAGGCGTTGAGCGTAGGAGCCGGCAGTTGTCTGCCTGTGCAAGATTGCTTGGCGTGTACAGCATAACGCCGGTGCAGGATGGATACAAGACGACAAACCGCGCAACTGCAGTGTCCCTCGTTGGTCTTTGCCACGCATCCGACTCGACAGACGTCTTGCATTGGTGTTTTGGGAGCTTCTTACGTTCGAGCAGCTGATGCCACATTAGTCACAGCCGCCTCCACCACCACCGCCAGAGTCACCTCCACCACCCGAGTCCCCGCCACTGTAGCCACCACCGCTGTCTCCGCCGCCGCTATAGCCACCGCCGCTGTAGCCGCCGCCGCTGTAGCCGCCGCCGCTGTAGCCGCCGCCGCAGTGGCTAGTACCATGGCTGGACGAGTGACAGTGGTCGTGATGAGATACGTAGTTGGTCGTCGAGTCGGTAAAGTCCGCAGCCATATTCACGACGTATACATCCGACGGGTATCTCGTGTCAGTGGTTGTCCCTCCGCTTGCGCCGTGGTTTTTGCTCTTGGTGCTTGCGCCAGTGGTTCGGGCTCGAGATGGAGCTGCAGGCTGGTAAGGACGGGGTCGGGGCGCCGATTGAGATGGCTTTTTGTCGGCACGGCAGCAGACTGTGTATGTGTACACGACGATAGGCAACAAGGCCACAGCCGCAGCCACGATCGCGATGATTGTTTCAACGTTCATCGGCAGAGACTTGGTTGTTGACTGGTATTGCTGGGTGAGGGAAAATAGCGGAATGAAGAAGTCGATGCGGTAGCGGCGCGTCGTTGCTCTAGGGGCGAGTGGCAAGCCAGCACGCCTTGGCTGCCCCCTGAAGATCTATTGTTATGGGAGAAGATATATCACATGATCATTCTTGGCTTCAGTGAAGATGTATCAGGACCAACACTCATAAAGCGTCGAATACAGTATCGTCCAAATGGATTGATAGGTACACCTCGTACTGGTCCATGAACCCATCATCCCATTTGGGATTCATCACACCAGTCTCACAGTGCAAGTGGTAACCTCAGTGTCTCATATCCTGCAGTGCGCATTCACCTCCTAATTGGTCGTACTACACAAATGAAAGATGATTCCAGTATGCAGTGCTAGGTGCAGAACGGAAGACTGCATCCACCCTCAGGAATGATCCCAGGTTTCTGTTCTGTGTGCGAAAAAAACATCTCGAGAGACCTCACGAATGGATCCTATACATGAAAATCGTCATGCGTGAGATAGTTGCGATCACTCTATGCAGACCAGTGAACGCAGGGCGAAAATTGTGAACATCTGCCAACTGTCGTCACATGTGAGACAGCAGACAATGGTAGCGATACCCACTCTGCCACGCAGCCCACTGTGAAGTGCCGGTTTCGGCTATACCAAGACTCTTGAAATTACAAATCGTTTGAGCGACTCTTGGTCCAAGAGTCGCTCAAACGATTTGTAATTTCAGTAGACCTCAACTCCAAAGTGAAAGGCCGCACAACCCACCGACTCAGGGCCTGAATGGTTTGCATTCGAGTCAATGCCATGAAGGAGGACGAGAAAGACGATGATCACTCACTAGACAGTCCTCGAAACCGTAAGCACAAAACTTGAAGTAGTGTAGCACAAAAGTGTTGTAAATCACTCGTCTGTATTAACGGACGTGAGATAAACAACTTGGGTCATGCAGCGTTCCGTGTCAACGACGTCTTACACTTGCGTTCTTGAAAGGCTGTGGAAGTTTCCGGAGCCATTGAAACTTCAGTCGCAGCCACCACCACCACCACCGCCCGAGTCTCCACCACCGCCCGAGTTCCCTCCACCTCCACCACTGTCCCCGCCACCACTGCAGCCTCCACCGCCGTCTCCAAAGTCCGCAGCCATATCCACGACGTACGCATCAGACGCGTCAGTCCCTGATGGGTCCGCCCAGACCACATCACTGCCGCTGCCCCAGCCAGCCGCCTCGCCCTCGCCCATACCTCTGCCTCTACCTCTACCCCTGCCTCTGCCCCTGCCTCCCCTGGGCCGTGCCGCATTCAATTCAACTGCAATCTCGAGGGCTCGAAGCCCGGGCCCCTCTGGCGGAAACCGGTTGGGCCGAAAGCACTTTTTGTATATGAAGATGGCGATCAGTACGACGAAGACCGTGCCGAACGTACCGAGAACAATGGGGACGATATCGGTCATCTTCTCTGGAACGCTCTTGCTCGAGTGAGGAGAAATGCGGAAATGAAGCACGCAGCATGTCTGCAAGAAGAAGATCAGGTCTTTCACTCAACTGGGTTCCACTTTGGGTTCATACTTCCAACTGCACGGGAACCCAGGGTCCAAGTTCCACAAGAACTCTTCTCCTCCCGCATTTTACAATCCACCCAACATTAAAGATCACTTTTATCTACTCTATAAATCAGCGACTGCCGCGTTGCGCGTACGTAGCCCAGTGAACGTTCAATGAAGCTGGTGCTGCGTGCTGTGAATCATGGGTACAACACCTGATATACTGTATCAGTCTGTCCCACACATAAACGCAGCACTTCCTTTCATGGGTTCATACAAAATTGTTGGGGTTGTAGTCGATTCTGGACGGGCCCGAGCCCCAGGACCGGGCCAAGTCGGACGACTCGCGCGCCGCAGCCGACTTGTCAGTTGTCGCCTGGCGAAGCGCCGCCTGTGCTTCCGTGTGAGCCTTCTTCACGGCCCACCACACCGACAGCGTCGTGAGAAAGACGACAACCACGGCCACGCCCGCGGCGAGCTCGAACGGCGGGCCAAAGCCGCCGAGCTTTTTCGTCGTGCTGCCGCTCAACGCCTTGCTCGCGTCCTTGACGACCGTGCACCGCGGGCCGCCCCACGCGTCTCCATTAAGACACGCGCACCGCTTGCGCTCGCACTTGCCCGTGACCATTTTGATGAACTGGAAATCGCCCTCGGGCAAGATCGTGCAGTCGTCGTCCTTGGTGCAAAACGCGCCACCGGCGACCTCGAGCACTTTATTCTCGTCGTCTTCATAGTCTTTAATGTGGCCGATGATCCACTCCTTGGTCGGGTGGGACGCCGGGTCGCAGCCGACTTGCATATAGTTGTCAGCTGCGAGGTCGTGGCCGTGGTCCTGATACAGGCGGATGTAGTCAATCTTCATGTACATGGGGTAGTCGCCGCAAATGCGGTTGACCTTGTCGTCCTTGCCATCGCCGCGGCACACGGAATTGAGGTTCTTGGGCTTGGCGCCCCAGGACGAGGAAATAGCCACGTTGAAGATGAGGTACATGGGCTCTTCGAGCATGATTTTCTGCGGGTTGGATTTCTTGGCGTCTTGGGGGACATTCTCAAAGGCCTCTGTGGTAATCTCAAAAATGGGGTGGCCCTCGAGCATCCACCGCACGTAGCCATTCTTGCCCGTGACCCACTCGAGCTGGTACACGACGAAGTCCGTGTAGGCGCCGACGTGGACCGGCCAGTTGGACGAGATGGCGTCCATTTGGTAGTCGAACTCGGTCATGACGCTAGTCTTTGGTTGGTTCTCTGGTCGAGGCGAGCTGCACTGCTTGTTCTGGTTGTCCGGGTCACATAGGTAAGCGCCTGTGTAGGCGTTCACGACGGGGAAGCACGTGCCGTTGTGGTTGATGCCCCAGTGGGACGGGCCTTTGCCATCAATGAGCGAGAGATCGGCATACCCGTCTTTGGAGCCGGGACATAACGCAGAGGTACACTGGTTGATGGAGATGCCTGCCTTGACGGAGGCCGCGACGGCTTCGTACGTCTGCTTCTCGCTAGCGTCGGGTATGCAGAAGGGGTTGGCCGAGTACCGGAGACCCTGGTACCACGACGGGTGGCCGCGCTTGGCGTACTGCGCCGTGGGGATGCCCGGGTGGTTGGCGCCCGGCGTCTTGCAGGTGAACTCGTAGAGACAGAACATCTTTCCGTCGTCAAACGCCTTGTCGACGGGAAACATGCGAAAGTCGGGCGGCATGCCCGGGCCGATCTGGAGTGACGACGAGATGGCATTGCCGCCGCCTTCCAGTAAGTCAATCTCGGGCGCGCCTCGGCCTTGGTTGGGGTTCAGACCATACCCGGGGTTTGCCTCGCACGCATTAATGCGCTGGTTCTTTGGATCGAAGACCTCAGGCTCACAGCGATTGTACGAGAACGGCCACATGCGGTTGGTCGAGGCACTGAAAATCGCACGCCCCAAGTTGCCCATCATCCAGATACCAGGCCACGTCGGATAGAACGTGATCTGGTGCTCGTCCGGCCCCGAGACGCGTCCCCTCGGCCCTTTGGCGAGATCAGGGTTGCCAGACTGCGGACTCACGGCCCCAGGGAGTTGCGCGCGCACTTCGAGCATGCCCCCCTGGAAGCAGAACTTGTTCCAGGACTGGACCATCGCAGCTCGATAGTACATGTTGACGTCTTGGTACCCCGGTGGGTTGGTGTACATGTTGTACGCACTGAACTTGATGTGCTCGTCCTGGATCTTGATGTAGTAGTAACATAGTCCCGTGGCGTCGTCGCACGCCGTCGAGGTCATGTTGTGGGAGTAATACTCCATGGCAGCGTTGACGCCGTCGGGCTTTTCGATGGACGTCCACATGTGGTCTTTCCCAGGACGGAAGTTGCGGTGCGGGGTGTTGAACTCGTCGCTCATGACGAGCTCCCATACGCGACCGCGAGAGCTAATGTACGACTGGCGGTTCTCTGGCGTGTCGGGATCGACCCACGGGCGAATGCCCGACTTGGTGCGGAACTCGGTCGTGTTGGTGCGCGCTGCGTCGGTCGAGGTCGCTGCGAGCAGCGAAACGCACGCGAATGAGAGCAGTCTCATGGGCGAGAAGGGGGAGAGAGCGGTTCTGGTGTCCTCTCTGTGGGGACGAGACGCTGGTAGGGAAATGGTGCGAAGGTGTCATCGTGTCTTGGGCGTCGAGTCGGAACGCCTAGTTGAGTCAATTAGGCGTCAATGATTGACGTGGAAATCTGGGTGCTTTGGGTGCTTTGGGTGGTCTTGCCGAGCTGGCAAAGTCAACTCGCCAACTCAAAAGCAACTGACAACGGCACGATCAGCTCCAGAAACTTGAAGAATCGAAAGTTTCAAACATATCACAGTACACAATGCTGGATACACTGAGAATATGGGCCTAGATCAACTTATATTGAACATTTTCTGCCTATTGTGGGTTGAATTTGATTAAATATCTCGCATGCACGGATGATGGCGCTGCCACTGGGGGCATCGGCTCCCTTGTTGCTGCTGCACCGGTCGTATGCAGAGCTTGATATTCACTCACCAGTCGCACCATGCTCTCCGTCCGTCCGTTGAGGACGTGGTCGGTCACCAAGCCCTGTCAATCTGCGACGTGAGAGCACTTCAGTCACCCAGCTGGTGGGAATGTTGGTGAGTTGGAAAAAGCTATTGGTGGCGATAGCCAAAGCGTGGTTTAAAAGGTGCCTAGGACACCACCGATTTCGAATGGGTGGTCTGGCTGTGGTGGCCAGTGGAGCACTTGCTCACCTTCCTCCTCCGTCCATTCACGAATTTTCTCACGCTCCCAGTGCGGCTGTGGATGGCGTCGCCCTCTGGATCAATGTCAACGGTTCTCACAATGACTGCTTACAATTCTGATATAATGAGCCTGAATCCTCCATGTCGATTCCATACCCATGCTGAGTGAAACCACCTTCTCTTCTATATATGCGTATAAGTGAGGAATAACTCCAGTAGCAATGACTGAGAAGTTTCCCCCCGTCATGCGATGGCGCGTGCTTGCTCATGAAAAGAGAAGGCCAGCGACACTGGCTGTCTGTGACTGTGTATAGTAGTAGTAATTCACACTGGGTCCCACTCACCCAAACGGACCCACTCGCCAAAAATCTCACACGAAGCGGCTGTTGAAGGCAGAGGAATCTCACGGGCTCAGAAGTGAGCACTTGCCAGATCTGACCACTGCGTCCAGTTCAACCACGTACTGTTTATCACTGATTCCCGCCTCACCAAAGCACATCAGATTGAGTCCTGCAAAGCTCAAATTCCAACTCGCCACTCTGCAGAACAACCGTGGACCATCATGGGGGACGATTACTCGAGCCAATATTTTGTGGCGCTGCCTGGCGGGCTCGCCGTGATCGTGTTCGTCTGGTGGCTATTCCGTGAGCTGCGCAAGTCGCGTGTGGCACGGCGAGCGAACGCACAAGGCCCCGTCCACATCGTCGTGATCAACCAGGACATGAGCAATGTTGGCCACAGTAGCCATGCCGGCGCCACCGAGCACCCAGTGGAGGAAGCGGCGTTTGGAGCGTACGAGAAGCGCTGCAGCATGGTCGATGGCGAGGTATACCACCAAATAGACACACCGCAAGCAAGCCAGACCGACGGCAATTTACCAACAGAGACCGCACGAGGCACCGACCGGCGATGATCACCAACGAGACAGGCGCCCATTCCCCCGCAATATGGAACCGCTGGGAGAATTGGAGCATTCCATGACCTGCCCGCTGAAGAATGGAAGCCTCAACCTGTACCACACCACTGGTACAGCTCCACCTCCCACTCATCCGACTCTACTGTTATGATTGGCTAAAAGTATTATTCGAAGTGTTATGATTGGTAAAAATGAAATTCCGTGCTTTTTCGAACATCGGCGTCATTCCCGTTTCGAATGAAGGCACGAGCGACGTCATTTGTATGGCGTCAGTCGCGCGCCACTGCGTCGACGCCGCGCGCACTTCCATCTCCCTCATGCGGGCGCAATCGCCGGCGTCATCGTTTTTCACCGCACGAACAATAAAGAACGGCAGCACCGGAAGAAGAAAACTGTTCACTTGTTAAAGAAACGCCCAAGCAGCAAACACACGCAACAAGCAGCGTGTCTCTTTCTCTATCTCTGCCATTGAGACTGGAGACCTCTTCATTCAGTCACTGCCGGTATAAGATCAAACGCACAAGCAAACAGGTCGCACAAGAATGGAGGTTGTGCTCGTCGTCCGATTTCCGAACGAAGTGCTTGAGCTCATGCGCCACGGGCTCAGCAAACTCGAATTCCTCGCGCACATCACATCGGTCTCGTGGATGAAGGCGCTGTAGCCACCGTCGGCAAGGCAGAGGGATTGGTGATTTCCATTGGTCAAGTGTCCGTATCTATTTATTTCACGACGACGGCAAGACGAAGCAGAAGAGAAGGCGACCCCAGCGCGATCAGATCGCGGCGATCACATCTCCCGGGCGTGAACCCTGTGCCGTCTCGTTTGTAGCTCTCGCTTGTCCCATAAGCGACCCGTATTGCGTCCGTCGAGTTGGTTGTGGCGTTCAGAGGATACTTCGCCCCCACAGTTCAGGCTCAAAAAGAAAACAAATGCGCAAATGCGTTCGTTGCCAATTGTGTCCTTTGCCTTCTCTCTCTCTCTCTCT
>JAADVZ010000972.1:0-11276 GCA_023335925.1 Pythium phragmitis | reverse complement strand
GCTCTTCATCTCTTGTACGGTGGTCTCAACTTCTGCTAGCTTGGCCTTCAAGTGGTCCTTCAGCAGCTTCCCTGTGACTTGGTTCTCCGCGAGCAAGTCCTCCTTCGTGGCGATGAACTGAAACTCGGCATCGGGCTGGCGTGCCACAATCATGCGGATCCAGTGCATCACCGTGCGGTCAATAAACTCGTTCATGAGCTGCGTCTCTTGTTTTTTCACAAACGACATGATCGACGCTTGGAGGAAGGCAATCGTAAACGCCTCGAGATCCATACACACGAGATACAGCGTTCGTGGCGAGAAGAAGAGCGAGTGGGCCACTTGGTACGCGTCCTGCCCGGCGAAATCCCAAAATGTTACCTCGTGGATCGTAATACTGCCGTCGCTGGCAGAGTTGGACTCCGAGAAGCGCAGTGGGAAGTGATCGATGCCGATTGTGCGATCGTCCACGTGCTCAAGTTGAGTTTTTTTGGACGTGATGGACTCGACGAGACTGGTCTTGCCAGCGCAGCCGCATCCGACGAGGCAGATCTTACGACGGAGTACGACTTCCCTAGACTTCTTGAGGTCGTCAATGTACGCTTGGGTACTATCAGTGCCACGCTTAACAACCTCAAGGGGTATGTTCGTGAGAGGAAGACCATCGGCAAGTTCTTGAGACCATTGGAGCATGCAGATGCGGAGCGCAGCGGCTTCTTGGTAGGCTTCGCTACTGGATACCAACTCGTCGCACTTCATGTCCCATGTAGCGCCAAATGACGCGAGTACTTGCAGCGTCTCTAGTCTCTTCGCGGTGAAATCTCGACCACGATGAAATGGTTGGATGCAAAAGTGCACTGGCTTGAGTCCTTCCTGCCCAGCGACAAGAAACGAGTCAAAGTCAGTTAATGATCCCAGATGGTGATCGAAACCGGTGTATGTTGGACGCTCACGTACGGTATCTTTTGCGTGGAGATCGGCGCCGAGATGTAAAAGCGCGTACACGACGTGGCTTCGGGCGAATTCGCATGCGGAATGAAGAGGCATTCCTCCGGTTTTCTGGAAGGGTTATGTTCGCACATAGCACGTAAATGACAGGCAACTCTGACCACGTTCAGTTCGTTAGTGTCACAGAAAGAGAACGAACCTTGCTGGCAATGTTGGGATCTTGGCCGGCCTTCACGAGCAATTCTACGACCTCCAAATGGCCTGCAGATGACGCATGATGAAGCGGGACCGTTCCACTCTAATGATACCACCACAGAGTTCACACAATAACAGTCGTCAGAACCAAAGCACATGCATCAACAGATACACACGACACGATCTCGAATTCTAACCAACCTTCATAGCCGCATTGGGATCAGAGCCGGCCTTCAGGAGCAACTCCGTGACCGGCAAATCACCTTTTGATGACGCTTCATGAAGTGGGGTCCATCCATTCTGACACACAACAACATTCGTTAGGCCAAAGCACATCCAGCAACGGATACCACGACATTATTCAGATCCTCACGAACCTCCTCAGCCGCATTCGGATTAGCGCCGGCCTTCAGGAGTAACTCCACGATCGGCAAATACCCACTTTCTGACGCGGTGTGAAGCGGGGTTCTCCCATCCTGGTGACATTGCCGTACCATCCACAGCAACAACATCCGTCAGATCAACGCCACACCCATCAATAGGCCGACGCAACGCGACTTTGAACTCCAGCGCACCTCCATAGCTGCATTGGGATCAGCGCCGGCCATCAGAAGCAACTCCACGACCGGCAGATGACCTCTTGATGACGCGTAAGCGAGTGGAGTTGCGCCACACTAATAGTTCGTGAGTAGTAATAAGAAAGCGTGTATCCGTTAGCCCACACACCACACCATGCCACAGCACTGACTTGTCCCGGCCATCCCACAAAACCCCACCACATGTGGCTTTGTCGGAGGACGTCTTCTTTCGTGCAGTGTAGACATCAAACGCACCTGAACACTGCTCTCCAATAGCGCGCGCACTACTGCCACGTCGCCCTCTTGGCTTGCGTAATCCAGACGCAGTCCTTTGAAGGATGTCCCCGTCTCCATGAACATTTCCAGCTCCTCTATTTCCAGCGACTCCACATCCAGCGTCTCCATGTCCAGCGACTCCATGTTCGATGGCGCTCGTTCTTTTCCGATGGAAGGGAGGAAATTGTCCAGAAAAATTTGGACAGAAACCCCGTAAATCTATCTCGTGGTCCGTCAAAAGCTATAAATCTGGACGGGCTGTCTGCTGTTCCATAATACAAGCAAACTGTCCATTCGGCAAGGGCTCATAATCGGCAGAATTATTAGGCGCTGGTCCAGGATTGGCCTTTTTATGCACACAATTGCTTGAAAACCCTCTCTTTTGCGAACGCATAAGCACTGCTTATGCGTTCGCAAAATACCCAGGCTTGGGCCACAAGATCACACATGAAAAGAGCTGCCGAGAAACCTAAGTCCCATATTCGTCCGGTTCGTGGGGAATTTTTTTCTTTCGCACATTTCGTACTCAAAATATTATCTACTGTACGCTGCCTAATCCTGGAAGAATCCTGGTACTTTGGCCTTTTTACGCACCAGAAAAGGTTTTAGTGGGGAAAAAATCCTGGACAGCAGCATCCTCCACATTAAAATTAACCCTATGTTTACTAATGCTGAGTTCTGCAATACCACATATAAGAGTGGGTGACGCAGTGACGTCGGCTGTCGGATGAGTTATGATTAGTCATATACGTAGACTGACGTCTACAGAATATCTATCGCACCAGCTGTGGGAGGTAGCCGCCTTCTATCGCGAGCTCTCGGAACACACCTCCATCCACTTGAGCCAGGCGGCGTGGAGTATCAAACTCGGCAACACGACCGTTGCTCAGCACCAAGATGCGGTCCGAGTCGAGCACCGTCGACAGTCGGTGTGCGATCGTGAGCACCGTCGCGTCCACAAACTCGCGCTGGATCATCTGTTGCAGCTTATGCTCCGTCTTCACGTCGATCGAAGCGGTCGCCTCGTCCATCACGACCACACGAGACTTGCGCAGGAGCGCACGCGCCATGCACAGCATCTGACGCTCGCCGACGCTGAAGTTCTCGCCATTGTCGCTCAACTCGTGCTGCAGCGTGCCGTCCAACGCACTCACCATATCCTTGAGCGCCACCTTTTCAAACGCGAGCCAGATCGCAGCGTCGTCGTACTCCTCGAACGGATCCATATACGCACGCAATGGGCCCTTGAACAGAATGGGAACTTGAGGAATGATCGACATGCGCGAGCGGAGGGTCGAAAGGTTCACTGTCGAGATGTCGACACCATCCAGCAGGATGCGACCCGATACGAGCTCGTTGATGCGGAAGATCGCCATTGTGAGACTCGACTTGCCCGCCCCCGTGCGGCCGACGATTCCGATCTTCTCGTTGTGTCGGATCTCAAACGAGAGACCCTTGAGCACGAGATCGCCGCCGGGCTTGTAGGCAAACTTCACATCTTCAAACGCGATGCCTCCGCGCAGAGGCCATTCATCGTTTGCGGCTCCCGTACTCACGATGAGTCGGTCGCTGTCATGGCCTTCAGGTGGAATGCCAATGTACTCGAGCACTCGCTCGGGGCTCACCATGGCCATCTCGAGCCATGACCACGACTTGACCCACCACGCCAACTCCAGGTCGATGCTCACAGCGTACATGAATGCGAGACCGACGAGACCTGGCGAGAGGTATGCGTGGAGGGTCAGCAATGTCGACACAACGAGCACCACGACGCTGAAGCCAATCATCTGGACGCGCACACTGAACCAAATGCTCGTGGACGCCTGCGCATACCACACGCGGTTGTTGGCGTCGTTCAGCTTGAAGCTCTCAGCGATCGCGCGGTCCACGTACGCCTGCCCAAAGGACCGCAGCACGGCAACGCCTTCTTCCGACTGCGTCAAGTGGCTCAGAATCGGTGATGTGGTTACCTTACTCAATCGCGAAATCTCCCGCGACGTCGACAAGTAAAAGCCGCCAATTTGCACGTAGATCCACCCGAGTGGGATGATGAAGAGACCCGCCCATTGGATGACGTAGATCGCCGTGGCGAGCTGGAAGATATTCACAGCGGTTGTCACAAGCATGCCGAAGAAGTTGAACGGAAGGTGGAAGTCGATTGTCGAGATATCTTCCGAGTACCGATTCAGGATGCGGCCAATTGGATTCGAGTCAAAGAATCGGAGCGGGGCGTGGAGCAGCGACTTGGTCATCTCGTCAAAGAGGAAGCGGCCGGCAGCAACCCCAACGTTTGCCATCACCAGCGCCCGTGCAAAAACAAACACGCCGGTGCCAAGACCCAAAAAGGCGTACACCGTCATGTTGTACTCGACCGACGTCGCCACCTCTCTGCCCGACTTGCTGCCGGTCCAGTGACTGAGCCAAAGGTCGCTGCTTACCTGGAAACTCTGCCAGGTAACGAGCACGAGCAAGTACCCGACAGCGACCTTCCACCCTCCAATGGCCCCAAAGTACGCCTTGAACACCTTGCTCGACACACGACCATCTTCGCGTGTTTCCTCTTCCACCAAGACCCCACTGGAGATTGGCGTTTTCGAGCCATCGTCCACGATGTCCTTCCCCTCTTCAACATTCTCGTCTTCCGCACGCAAGGTGGCGTACTCGCGACGAGACTTCGTACGATCACTGTACGTCACGTGAGCTTGGCCTCCTTCAATCGACACCTTGACATTGGCGACGTTGGACGCGATGATGTCGTGAAGATGAGTCACTAGCACGACCGTCTTGTTCTCGAGCAAATCACACAAGCACTTGTTGAAGATCTCCGACTGCACAATCGCATCCACCGCAGCCAACGGCGAGTCCAACACGTACACGTCCGCGTCGGCGTAGCATGCCCGAGCAAGACCCACGCGTGCCTTCTGCCCGCCCGACAAGTTGACGCCTTTCTGACCAATCTCGGTCGCGTCACGCGCTGGGAACATCGCAAGGTCCTTTGTGAGACCGCAAGCATCAATGACTCGGTCATACTTGAGCTTGTCGTAGGGCAGACCGAAGAGGATGTTGTCACGGATACTCATGTTCTGGATCCACGGCTGCTGCGAGTAGTACGCAATGGTGCGTGACCGCACGAACACCTTGCCTTCTCCGCACGGCAGCTCACCGAGCAGTGCCGCACACAATGACGACTTGCCCGAGCCGACAGCACCGTGGACGACCACGAAATCGCCCTTACGAATGGTCAGATTTACGTTCTCGAGCACAGTCTTCTTCTCGCGTGGCGACGAGGATTCGTTGAGCTCCGACGAAGCATCTTTCAGCGGAGTGCTCTCATGGGGCTCGCTGTCATTTCCACTATCTCCGTTTGGCTTGGGCGGTGGAGCGCGCCACTGGAACGTGGCGTTTTCGACAGAGATCTCAACATCGGCCGCATAGTTTTCGACATCCCGAGCGACGTGGGTCGGGTCAACTTCCTTAGCAGCCAGATACTTGGACATGCGGTTCAGCGAGATGTTTGCTTGGATCAGTGCCTGCAGCGCCTCGGGGAACTGCGACAGTGGGTCACGAATGGAGTTGAACAGCACCATGGCAGTGAAGACCTTGGCAGCCGTGAGTTCCTTCCCGAGCACGAGCGCGTAGGTCGCAAACGACGTCACTGACACGGCCAGCGGCGCGCTCCAAAAGAGAAAGATCGACACGGCCATCAAGTACAGGTACTTGGCGATCGCAGCCGTCTCGAGGCGGCGCCACGCGCGGATGCGCTCGAGAAACTTGGCCTCCCAGGCGTTGAGCTTGACGATCTGGATCGCCCCAAACACTTCCTTGACAGCCTTCATGCGCTTGTCCTTGCTCTCCATAATGGCATTGTACGCGTCCGAGTACCCCTTGGCAATCAAATAATTGAGCGCCATGGACACGAAGATCACGCCCAATCCGGCAAACGCCGCCACGTCCAGTACATTGTACAGCATGAAGATCACGACCGAGACCTGGATGGGCGTGATCCAGATCACATTGATCTGGTACCCAGCCCACATGAGGTTGTCAATATCGGCCGTAAACAAGTTGCTGACGTCGACCATGTCGTTGTCATTCTTGCTCTCGAGGCTGCGACGCATGGCCTTCTCAAAGACCAGGCCCTTGAGCGACACGGTGAGCTGCAGCAGCGTCGTCTCGAGCTTAAAGTTGACGTGCGATTCCGTGAATGCAATCACGAGCCGCGATGCAAAGAACGCCACGATCCACGGCGTGAGCTTCTCCATGTCGAGCACGGGCTTGCTGAACGCATCGATGACCTCATGGAGCACGGCCGGCGCGAAGATCGAGCACGCCGCCATGGTCGCCGAGCCGAGTCCGCACAGCAAGAAGCGTGTCCCAAAGGTCTGGATGACCGCGCGCGTCGCCGACGTGCCGCCGCTTGCAAGGAATGCGCGCTTGAACGCTCCATAGGCCGTTCGGGTCTTGAATTCCGGTGCCAGATCCCAGAGATCGTCGAGCTCGAGGCGGCGCTCCCTGCTGCCCTTGTCCATCACAGCTCGCGCATAGCCAAACGTGAGCCATGAGAACCAGGACGCCGTCTTGTGGGTCGTAAGCGCCGCTCGTGGCGGCGGTTGCGCCCCATCAAACGTTGCGTAGCCTGCGCCTGTCTTGGTAGTCGCGGAGGAAGAAGGCGGTAAGAGCGACATGGCGAATGGAAAAGTGACAGCAGGAGAAGAGAGACAGAAAGGGGAACGTCTGCTTCTCTCGTCCGCGCGACGGATCTCGTGGACCACGAGACCACGAGTCGTGGTTGCCCTCCAGTCAGTGATGGGATCACCTTGCTGGAAGAGACCATCACTCACGACAGACCTACCAATCGGAACATTCCGGCAAGAGGAGCGAGGTGATATAAAAGGAGCATTCTGATGTGTACTGTCCTTTCGGTCAGAGCGCAATCATTCCACCTGAGAACGAATCTCTGGAATGATTGCGCGATCTGCCTGCTCCAACCTGGCGCTCTCCTAAGCCAGGTCTGTAGTTTACGTACAAACTGCAGACTGCAGTGTGCAGCAGAGTTTGCTTTTTCCCATGGGCAATCACTACTGTAGACGCCAAGGTCCTGGAGCTGTGAGTGGAGATAAGCCGCAGCGGTTTGTTCTCTCCTCAATTGCATTGGAGCATTGGAGCGGGCTGCTCCGAAGTGATCAGGCGAATATGGTTAATTTATGACGAGAGCACAGCTCGATATGGTAGAAGAAGGTGCGACGCTGGCCATGCAGGTTTATGCGGTCAAACGTCACTGTCTGCGTCCACGCCTGATACCCTCGCCAAAGTGAACAGAGAGAGTAATCTGTCCGCGAGAGAGTTCGAACTGGTCACGGTCGAAGCGTCGGCCACGGATTAACCGGATCAGTGTTAAAAGCAGCGTTTTAATTTTAGTACAATCACATCCAGGGGACTTCAATATCGATGCCTCTCCCTCCTTCAAGCTCGGATATACAGGCCCCTTGCTTGGCGTGTGTGAAGGAATACGCTCATGGGATACGATTAGCAGCACGACCACCATCCTCAGACGCGTAGTTTTGAATCACCAAATCCTATTCAATTATCAAGAGTACACGCAGCATCCTAATGCACACATCCTGACGACCAAACCCACGGGTGCTCCACGAAGCCGGGCATCAGGTCCTCACAACCTTCACATTCCTTCCCAATCTTCTTCGATTATCCGCGTTCGATCCTGTCCTGTCGCGAGACGCTTGAACCATCCCCACGTCTCGGACGGCGGCATCCACTTTCCAGGAGGTCGCTTTGAGGTAGACCACAACAAATTGTCCATGTATTCTTTGCCCGCCTTGTCCGTCCACGTGAAACTCGACGCCTTCAAACCCGGATTCTTTCGTAGCACCTTCACGAACGCCGCGCATAGCTGCTTGAGATTTTCCCACAGCATCTCGACTTGCTCTTCACTCGCTGTCTCTGCGACCACGGCTTCCACTTCGATCGTTCGATGCAGAGATCTTGGATCACGCCCGGTCCATGATGCGGCACGCAGCAATATCTTCTTCCTTGTACATGATCCAATCCGACCCAGCGGCAAACGTGAAATCCGACACGCTTGCGACCACTACATGGTCAAAGAAAGGCAGCGGCAAACCGAATTCGAAGTGGTACTCCCTATGGACCCGCACAGCTTCGCCGTCGCACGTTCGCGTCGTGTAGATCCGCAAAATGTTACCGAGAAAAAGCCACGCGGCTGGTGTCTTGGTCTGCCAGAACGCTGGTACGATCAAATCCGAGTTCCACTTCATGACGCGATACTCGTCAGCTAAATAGACCAAGTGGACCGCCTGCAGCGCTTCATCGCCTCCATCTGCTTCCTCTCGCTGCTGAAGTTGCTGGAGTCTAGCGCCACCCAAAACGGCTTGCCCTTCAGGACGGCGTGCGGCAGGATCTGGTCCGTGTGCCTGTGGTCGAAGACTTGGCGAATAAATCGATGAGGAGTAGAGGCTCGAGGATTACCGTATTCCCAAACAGCGCAACACCCAGGTCTTCATACCACAAGACGTCGCCCAGATCGTGGAGCGTCTGTAAAATGGTGCGACACACATCTGGTTCGATCGATCTTCAGCACCGCAGGAAGCGTGTCTATTGGCGAAGAAACTCGAGAGATCCTTGTGGCGATAACTGTGGCCATTGCTTCTTTTCGGATGCTGACGATATTCTTCAGTACTCGAGTGTCGGGCATCTCAAAGCTGTCGTCACTCCTAATGATCAAGTCTTCGATCTTAGCTCTTGCGTCTTTGGTCGACGCGGGCGACGTGCAGCTCACACACACCACAGTGGGTTCGGTGGGGGCGATGCCAACCGGCCACATGGAGACGCGAGAGGACTTGCCATGGTTCTTCATCTTGAACTCGTCCGCCATCCACTCAACAGTCGCTGCACTTTTCTTCAACCAGCACGTGAGTCTGGTGGTATTGTCGTCTTCTAGCGGCTTGTTCTTCT
This sequence comes from Pythium phragmitis, assembly GCA_023335925.1. Taxonomy (NCBI): domain Eukaryota; phylum Oomycota; class Peronosporomycetes; order Pythiales; family Pythiaceae; genus Pythium; species Pythium phragmitis. Next base: position 2,313 of record JAADVZ010000972.1, on the reverse strand, counting down.
CGTTCGGTCATCTGCGAGACAGTCGTGTTCACTTGATTTAGGTTGTCCATGAGAATTTAAGAATATTGACCACGTCGGAGACTGAAGTGTAGTGGTTCGAGCCCTTCTGTGAGGCGACATAGAAAACGAACCAAAGTCACTAGATGAGCCTACGAGAGCGAGCGAGATGAATGGTTGTCCACGTACGTTGTTATTGTGTGGAGATCAGCGTCGAGAGCGAGAAGCGCGCGCACGACGTCACATCTGATGGAATCGCATGCGTAATGAAGAGGCGTGTCTCTGGTTTTCTAAAAAAAACTCATACAATATCAGGCGGGTGCTCACACCACTCCCACATCGATTGCGGCACAGACAGGAACGGACCTTGTTAGCTCTATTGGGGTCTCTACCGGCTTGCAGGAGCAACTGCACGACGGGCAAATGGCCTCTTGATGACGACTCATGTAGTGGGGTCCATCCATTCTGGTGACATCACCGCAGCGTACATACAAACGCTTGTGGGTTTCCTTCCCACTCAATCGGATTGTGGGAAGGAAGCCAACAAGCGGTTTGGCGACTTAACCCTCAGGCGATTGAGTCAATCGCCAGAGGGTTGAGTCGGAGAAGTTCTCTACATTACATCACCTTTGTTGGCCGGGTGATGTAATGTACTGCACAGGAGTCTCCAAAATTGCAAACTCTCCAAGTCGGCTGTACTTAGTACAGTATTGACACGAAGTTCGAGTCCAGACACAGCCCAAATCAGGCGGCCATCATCACTACAGGATCAGGAGCACCTCCACAAAAGTGTATTGAGCGGTACTCTAATTCCAGTTCCACTGGAGCTACCCAATGAAATTAGGTGGCTTCAGTGCCGCCTCCTGAAGTGTGGGACGGAGTCCGCTCCCACACTTCAGCCTCTCCGCTGCGGAGAGGCTCGACATCTCACACAAATCTCAAGGTGAGATTCCAACACGAAAACCCCAAACCCCATATCATCACACATGCATGTTTTTCGACTGTGGCCGGAATGTTACCTGAACGACTGTGTCTCTGTCTCGAGCACAGACGCCAGAGAAGAAGAACGAGGCCGTCAACGAGCTCATGGAGGTGCTGCGGAGCGCCAAGCACATGGAGACGCGGAAGAAGAAAGCGGGGAACCTAAAGCATCTGCTGCAGGCGACCCGAGCGGGCGACTTGACGGCAGTGCGCGCGCTTTTGGAGAGAGGTAGCGTGGATATCAATGGGGTCAATTGGGTGCGTTTGCTTTCTGCTCTTCTGAACGGGAAATGGCCGGGACAAGTCGGCGCAGTTGATGTGCTCTGGGGTGTGAGCTGACGGATGCATGTACTCTTATTCTCACGCATGAATTATCAGTGGGAAAGAACTCCAGTTCACGAGGCATCATCCGAAGGCCATTTGCCGGTCGTCGAGTTACTCTTGACGGCCGGCGCTGATCCCAATGCAGTCAACAAGGTTTGTTGGAATTCAAAGCCGTGCAATGCTTATTTGTTGACGGCTATGGCGAGAGTCTGACGAATGTTGTTGTGCGGACGCTGCGGTGATGTCATCAGGATGGATGGACCTCACTTCATTATGCATCGTTACAAGGTCATGTACCAGTCGTGGAGTTGCTCCTGACGGCCGACGCGGATCCCAATGCGGCTGACAAGGTTGAAGTGTCGGAGCCGTGTTCCGGTTATTTGATGACGGATGTGGTGAGAGGCTGACGAGTGTTGTTGTGTGGACACTGCGGTGATGCCACCAGAATGGAAAGACACCACTTCATCTTGCGTTATTCAGAGGACATTTGGTGGTCGTGGAGTTACTCCTGAAGGCCGGCGCTGATCCCAATGCGACTGAGAAGGTGTGTTTAGAGTTCTTTCAATGTCGTGTCATGCTTGTGTATGGATGGATGTGGCGTGAATCTGACCAATGTTGATGTGTGAACGCTGTGGTGACCTCACCAGGATGGAACAACCCCGCTATATACTGCGTCCTCACAAGGTCATTTGCCGGTCGTGGAGCTGCTCCTGAAGGCCGGTGCTGATCCCAATGCGACTGAGAAGGTGTGTTGGGAACTCTTCGTCGTATTATGCTTAGCTGTTGATGTGAGTCTGACGAATGTGACGATGCCACCAGGGCGGAAAGGCGCCACTTCACTGTGCGTCATTTGGAGGCCATACGGCGGTCGTGGAGTTCCTCCTGAAGGTCGGCCAAGATCCCAATGAAGCTAACAAGGTTTGTTCTCTCTCTTTTCTCTGTCGCAAAAGATGTGGAAATGGTCTGAGCATCAGCCTGACATTTTTCGTCATGTGTGGGAACGAAATACTC